>JBBPBX010074531.1:0-10318 GCA_038048925.1 Garcialebias charrua
GAACAACATGCAATTTAGGGTTTGACGTGTGTCCAATCCGAGTTGCAACCTCTTGGTATCTGTGGCTAAGTGGGGGATACTCATGCCATTCTGTCACGGATTGTATGGATAATAGGAGATTAGTTGATCCGCCATTTCCGCCTTTTACTAGTTTAAACCTTTCAGCCCACCAATAAAGTGGTTGGCCTTTCCTTGTTTGTGGACTACCCCAAGAACCTGTGTACAAAAAAACCTTTTCCCATGTTGGGCAGGACAAACAAATGGTAGGATCATAAGTTCCACAGAGACACATGTAAAACTCGGCTTTTCTGATTCTTTCATCTGAGCAGTCAAACAATCTGCAAACAGGTAAAGTTATTGTTGAAGTTGTACCATTGACATATGGAACTATGAAGACGGGGTTACCATTGTAGTCCCTTCGACCAGGACTCTGTTTGAGCTCTCTCTTAGCTGGATTGAGTTGGTTCACATTTTCAGGATGCAGGTACCATGTCATGAGACCTATCAGTGTCAGTCCCACAATGACTAGAGTATAGCAAAGCAACTCTTTCATCCCAGTGGATGTTTTAGGTGAAACAGGTTGTTTTAAAATTGTGCGTGGGATGCGTGTATCGAGCATTGTCTTATCTTTTCTGTCGTTGTCAGGAGTTCTTCTAAAGCAGTGTCTCCTGAGCGCGTAGATCCCTCGTTGGCACCCAGCCTCTAAAGCTCTGGCGCGTTGCTCCTCTTGGAAGGAGGGAATTCTACCAAACTCGTTCTCCTGCCAGTGGGTCCTCTGTTGGTGACCTGGTACCTCGGAACGGCTTGCAGTGGGCGGCGTGGATCCAAGTAGCCCTCTCAGCTACTTTCACGGCCGTGTGGGTCACGAGCAACACCTGGTAGGGTCCCGTCCACCTGGGCGAGTTCCAGTGTTTCCTCCTGAAAGATTTAACCATAACAAAGTCTCCAGGAGTTATGTTGTGTAATTTTACCTGAGTTGGGCTGGGTAGCCCTCCCTGGACCTGCTCTCTGATAGATTTAAGGTGATTAGTCAGATTAATGCAATACGTCAGCATGTCGTGATCACAATGTTTTAGATCACTAGTTGAAATTGGTCCCACACCCATGTTGGGTGGAGCCGCAAAAAGGATTTCAAATGGGCTGAGGTTATGCTTAGCTCGTCTCCGCATGCGCAAATATGTTAGTGCAATTGGCAGACAAGACACCCAATTAAGTTTTGTTTCTTCACAGATCTTAGACAGTTTGTTTTTTAATGTTCCATTCTCTCTTTCGACCGCCCCTCCACTTTGTGGATGATAGGCACAGTGTTTGGTCAGATCAAAGTTCAGTACTCGTGATATGTCGTCAAGGATTTGATTCGCGAAATGGGGCCCATTATCACTTGAGATTTTTTGTGGGATTCCCCACCTGGGAATGACTTCTTGTAACAGAAGTTTAGCTACTGTTTTAGCTGTGGCATGTTTTGTCGGGAAGGCTTCTACCCATTTGGAATACATGTCTACTATGACTAGACAGTATCTTTTGTTTTGAGTTGGTGTTAGTTCAATGAAATCAATCATGATGTGTTGGAATGGTGCTGTGATTGTTTTGTGAGCTCCAGAACCTGTGGGTTTAATGGCTTTAGCAACATTATGTGTAGCACAGATTAAACATGCCTCACAGTGTTGTTTGGCTGTCTGATGAAAGTTAATCGTAAACCAATTTTCATTGATTTGTCTCACCATCCCTCCTTTTGACACGTGGTCCAATCCATGTGTCAATGTTGCAAAAGAAGGGAAAAAGTGTCGTGGAAGGCATGGATTACCATTTGGACCTACCCACACATCATTTTGAAAAATGCATCCGTGTTTCTTCCAGTTTGCCTTTTCACTGCCTGGTGCAAACTTTTGCATGTCTGAAACAGAGAATGAAACATCATCATCTTTGTTTAAAGGCAAAGACAAAAGCATATTAGTTGGGTTAGGCAACATTGACGCTTGTTTAGCTGCTGTGTCAGCGAGTGAGTTACCTATGGAGACAGGATCAGTGTTTGATGTGTGTGCTGCACATTTGATGACTGCAATTCTGAGAGGGAGAGTGATTGCAGTAAGAAGTTCGTCTACAAGTTTGTGATGAAGGATTGGTTGGCCATCAGACTTGAGGAAGTTTCTGTGTCTCCACAAAGCTCCAAAGTCATGAACAACTCCAAAAGCATACCTGCTGTCTGTGTAAATGTTAACAGTTTTACCTTCAGAAAGTATGCATGCACGAGTGAGAGCCACCAGCTCGCAGGCTTGTGCTGAGCATGATGGTAAAGAAGATGATTCAACTGTGTGTGTGAGAGTAACAACAGCATATCCACTGCGAATCTGACCAGTGTCAGGGTCACGGGAAGAAGATCCATCAACAAAAAGTTCCCAATCAGGGTCAATCAAAGGATTTTGTTCTAAGTCAGGTCGTGGTGTGCATATGACTTCAAGTTCCGCCATACAGTCATGTGGTTCACCATCATCCTCGTTTGGCAAAAGAGTTGCAGGATTCAAGACATTACATCGTTGGATGGTGATGTTGGGCATGTCCAACAGTGTGGTGTGATAACGTAACCAACGTGCGGTTGAAAGATGAGCAGTTTTTTGCTCATTAAGAATTTGAGTAACTGCGTGGGGGACAAGGAGAGTCAGATCAGAATACCCCACAATGTCTCTACTCGCCAGTGCAGCTTTTTCTGCTGCGGCTACAGCGCGCAAGCAGAGAGGCAAACCAGCAGCGACTGGATCCAATTTGGCTGAAAAATAGGCGACTGGTTTCAATCTGTCCCCATGCTTTTGTAATAACACTGACGTCATGTGGCCCTTCCTCTCATCCACAGCCTGTGTGAACGGGCGTGTAGGATCTGGAATACCAAGAGTGGGAGCCTTTTGCAACTGTTGCTTGAGTGTTTCAAAGGCCTGCAGTGCCTCAGTTGTCCATGTGACATGTGAGCTCATTTGTAAGTGTTTGTCATGACATACCTTTCTTAAAGGAGCCTCAATCTCAGCGTAGTTTGGGATGAAATGCCTACAATAACCGCAAAGACCTAAAAAAGACATGAGTTGTTTTTTTGTTACCGGTAATGGCAGTTTCACGATCGCCTCAACACGCGAGTCAGCAATTTTTCTTCCTTCTCTGGAGATCCTGTGTCCAAGAAAAGTGACAGTGGTTTGTACAAACTGCAATTTTGACAATGATGCTTTGTGACCTTGTTCTGCCAGAAATGTCAGCAGTCTGATCGTGTTCTCTTTACAAGACTGTTCAGATGGTGCAGCCAGCAGCAAATCATCCACGTACTGTAATAAAGCACAATCATGAGGCAGAGAGAAACCCATCAAACTATCATTCAGTGCTTGATGAAAAATAGTGGGAGATTCACAGAAACCTTGCGGGAGCCTCGTAAAAGTGTGAGCCTTACCCAGGAATTGGAAAGCAAACCAGAACTGGCTGTTGGGATGAACTGGAACGCTAAAAAACGCATTTGCTAAGTCTATCACACTGAAATATGTGGAGCCTGCAGGGATCTGAGAAAGGATGACATAAGGGTTAGGTACAATAGGTGCTCTTGCTTGGACAGAGGCATTAACTGCTCTTAAGTCTTGAACAAATCTCCATTCATCTGGAGGAGTAGGTCTGATCTTTTTGACTGGAAAAATCGGGGTTCTCACTGGTGACTCAGGGCAGGCGATGATCACGCCTGCTTCTAGCAAGGAGCGGAAAACTGGAGTGATACCTTTTTCTGCTTCAGGCTTCAGTGGGTATTGGGCTATTTTAGGTCTATAAGAAGACTTTGGTGTTATTTCAATTGGTTTTTGGCCCTTAATTAACCCGACATCATATTTAGTTGTGGCCCAGAGATGGGCGGGGACGTCTGCCAATTCAGGGTCGTCCAGAGACATCATGGACGTAACTAGTCATGCATTGTTATCAATCACTTCCTTTGTTGGCCGTGCTGTCAGCATGAGGCAAAAATCTTGCCTAAACATGTTGAGAGACGGGGAGAAGGAACAATCATCACGTGGTTCCCAGTCATGTGTGGTGTGTGCTCTAAGTGCTAGAGGACCTAGGGAACGCCATTGGGAGTCAGGTGGCTTTGCTAGTGAGATGTGAGGAAATGAGTCAGGTACTGTGAAGTAACTTGTCTGAGGTGTTGTTTTGTTGTTCAAATCTATCAGCACAAAACATGAGTCTTGTGTCCAACAGATAGATGTGGTGACAAGTTGTGTTGTCTGTGTTTGCAGAAATGAGTCCCCTAATGGGTCAGCTGGATCTGAAACGACATGAGCAGTGCAGTGTAGATGTGGTTCAGTCATGAAACAGACACTAGGTGGCAGCCTTTCTCTGGCCATTGAAAGCAGAGTATGTCTCTGATGTGGATCAATTAACAACCACTGAAAAATGAACAATAATTCAGGTGTGAGAGAGACCAGAGCATCAGACTCTAATTGTTTAGACACAGTCAAACCATCAGGTGCACAGTTTATTGCCAATCTAAATTTCAGAATCAAATCTCTTGCTAATAAATTTATTGGGCAAGAGTCAGAAAGCAAAAACTGATGTTCATGTGTTTCATGATCAAAAGGATCGATGATCTTGAGCGGAACTGTGACCGCTTCAGGAACTGTCCGGCCAGATGCACCTGTGGAATGGACAATTTTGTTAGAAAGTGGAGCATTTGGAAGACATTTACGCATGATTAATGACTGTGTTGCTCCTGAATCTACAAGAAATTGTAATGAAATGTTTTCAACCACTGCAGTCATCATTGGTAGTTTCAGATAAGCAGCTTGAGTGTATTTGAAGTAAGTAGGAATAACTTCTCCTGTGTATGTATGTGTGTGTGTGTCATTTGTTTCAGAAACAGGTGTGTGTGTGCTGGTACTTGCGGTCTGAAATCCCTGGCTCCCACCATCTTTGGCTAGTCAGGTTGAGTAACCCCTCTGGCTTTGTCCACCCCTGTGTCCAGCTTCGTTTCTGCCTTGGGGCGGGCCTTGATGTTGGTTTTGTCTGGAGTTGAAGTCTTGGTTGCCGTTGGGCCCTTGGTTTGGATAGGGCCTGAACTGACCTCTGCCTCGGTTGCCATATCTGTTGCGACCTTGGTTTCGGCCTCTTGGTCCTTGTCGGTGTGGACAGCTGCGGACCCAGTGTTCCAGGCTTCCACAGTTGTAGCATGGTCTGGGTGGAGCAAAGTCAGTTTTTTGAATTGCTGGAGGGTGATTTGCAGCTTGAGCCTGGTTCAGGGTCAGCTGAGTGGCTGCTTGAAGCAGAGTCAGTTGAGCGTCATCATGCAGTTTTTGTTTTTTCTTCTGAGTGGTGGTGACCTCTGTCACCTGCAGGTCCCATGCGTGCTCAGCATGATTCAGGAGATCAGTCAGGCGTGGTCTCTTCTTCCAGCCTATGTAGGTGGTCTTGATTGATTTCTTTATTGGTGAGAGAAAACCGTTCAGGACCGCCTGGCAGAAGATGTTTTCAAATGGTGAGGGGGCTGTGTCGTGTCTCCAGTTCCTGTCAGGCTCAAGGATGCCTGAGTGAGTTTTGAAGATGGGCAGGAGACGGTTCACGTAGTCTTGTGGAGTTTCATCAGGTTTCTGGGTGGTGCTCGCAATGTCTGCATAACAAGGAGCAGCTGGGAACACCTTTTTCAGGTCTTCCCCAATTTCTTTCACATTTTTCAAATACCCCTCGTTGCTGTCTGCGTGGATGTTTGGACTGACGAGTTGAAAATCGTTGTCCTTTTCAAAAAGTTCAGAGTTAAGTTGGGAGACAAACCCAAGACCATATATTGCTGATAAAATGACTTTTATCTCATGGAGAGTTGGTCTTATCACTTTGACTAACATAAACAATGCCAGAGCTATCCCTTCTCCACCCTGGGCTCTCTCAGGCAGGTGCTGCTTGGCCATGTCGATCAGCACGGCGTGTGGCCAAGGTCTATAAACCAACTGTGATTGCTCAGCCCCACCCACCTCCATCATGGGTGCAGTGATGACGGTGGTTTTGTCTTTCTTTTTGTCTGCCATTTCTTGTTGAATTTTTTCAATTTCCCCTTGAATTTGCTTTGCTTTTTGCTCAAGCTGATTTTTGTCAGCTTGCAGTCTTGTGTTCATGGCTGGTGGTCCACCAGAATCTATTCCCTCATGTTCAGTGTCTGTTGAGATGTTAGTCAAATCAGAGGGTGAGGGTGAAGAGTCAGGTGTGTTGGCAGTACCTGATTCAGTTGACGTTCCTGGTTGCTCCTTTTTCTTGGAGCCTTGGAAGTCATCGTCCATGTCCATGTTCAGAAACCAGTCTGAAAATTGTCCAGCTCTCTGTAGCTCAGGGTACGGTGGTGGTTGGGGTGAACTCAGATGTGCCAATGACGGATACAGGGCCATGGTGTGAGGTGGGAAGCCAGAAGTTCCAGCCGCAGATGGAGCAGAAGGAGAGAAAGAAACATTTAGTGGGTTAGTTTGTGTTTCTGTCCCTTTCTTATTTTTCTTTCCTAAATGTTTTGTCTCTTTTGGAGCCATCTGGTTTGTTTTCTTAATTTTCTGGGTCATCTGAAGGCTTTTTGATATTACTCTTTGACTTTGTAATTTGGATTCATTTTTCCAAAGCTTAAAAGCTTGTTCATGATTGGTCACTGTTAACAATTCACCTTGTGGAATCTTTTTCTTGCAGCAAATCTTACGTTTTTGTTCTAACAATTGTTCTTCTAATTTTTGTATTTCCTGTGGATCAAACGATCCATTTCTTGGAAAATTAAATTTACAATGCCACTGTGGCACAAACCTTAGACACAAATCACCATGAAGTCTTCTCATTCGGTCAATTTCCGGCCCGCATGGTATATAAGCTTCACTTTTGCTGTTTTTTGTTCCCATATTATTTATTTTTATTTTTTATTATTTTTATTTTTTATTATTTTTATTTTTTATTATTTTTATTTTTTATTTGATTTAAATGTCTGTTTTATTTACTTTTTTACTGTATCTATTTAGTTCTATTTGTTATCCGTATTTATTTAATATTTCAGTTAATTTTACCTGTTTTAAAAACAGGTTATTTGCCTAATTTAATTTTGAATGAGTTTATTGTTTCAGGACCAGGATGTTTAAAACCATGTTGTATATCTACTTATTTTTGAATGAATTTATTTATTGTTTAGAACCAAGTTATGCACCTAATTGTTTTATTTTATTTCAAAACGAGTGTAACTACACAGGTTTATCTATTTTTTATTTGTTATTTTTCGCTTTTTATTTTATTTTATTTTATTTTTTATTGAGCGCTCCCCAAATCTATTTCTGCTGTGGCACGATTTGTGGCCGTCTTCAAAGTATTTCTACCTCATATAACAACCTACGTGCGGCACGATTGGCGACAATTTTTTAACGTATTTCTACATTTGAATTGCCTACGTGCTGGTTTTCGGGCGGACCTTCCTGCGTTAAAAGTTTAACGCGTAAATTGCTCTTGCACTTATCGAGTGCTCACAATTTTAACGTGTTCTTGCGTTCTTAAAAATAAACGCTCACAACGCTTTACGTTTCTTGCGCTCACAACGATTTACGTGTTCTTACGTTTAAAAATAAACGTTCACAGCGCTTTTCGTGCTCTTGCGCTCAAATTTCCTACGGTCCTTGAACGCGTCTCGTATCAGTTTTACTTCGGCTTAAATCTTTCAAACTTGAAAAAGAGATTTCTACGTTACCTCTTCAGCCTTCCTGTTGGTTCGTGGAATATTGTCGATGCTGGCTCTCCCGCTGTGAGGACCGAAACGTCCTTTTCGTCTCTGAAGTCTACTCGAGGAAGAGGAGCAGGTCGCTAAGACCCGCGGTTCCGGAATCCCGATCCGGTCGTCTCCAGCGGCGGTCAGTCAAACGCAATATCCTGTCTTCGTGACGCCAAATTGTGAAGTAAACTTCTGAATAACAAGGCAAGGCTGTCCAAACGGAGTTCAAGTTTATAAGATTTAATGTATCTTGCAAGATAGAGAACAGAAATGGTACAGGCACGAAGCTGTCTGGCTCTGCTCTGCTCAGACAGTAACACAGCATGGATTAAGAACCCTCGTACAGTTGGGGGTGGTACCATGGGTGGAATGGGAAGTGTTTGTCTATCACCAGGTGGAAACTTCTGATAACACATGGAATCATGAGCACTCAGCAAATGGAAAGTGAGCATTCAGCATTTCTTATAATGCAGCAGTGTTTTTAGATTAACACGAGCAGGTCACTGTTTATTCAGCAGATAAAATGAGGAACATGACGTTAAAACTTAAGGAACAGGTGGTTGGTTTCACACAGATGGTCACAAAATGTGGTTGGTTTCACACAGGCATTTTGGAGTGCATGATTCTGAACACATAAGTTTAATTATGAGTTTAATATCTGAGAGTGTATGATTTTACTTAACAAGAGTTGTGATCTCAATGGGATTTGCCTTATTAAATAGAGGTTAATAAACAGGATTTCCTGTTTTTCTGACTCATTTTCTGACCTTATGCTCAACTCAGGGTGCCTTTTGAGACAAACATATCATACTTGCCTATAGAGACAAGTTTATTACAGCCTTGTATAAAATCAACAGTAATGATAATAACATTAAAGCAAACAGAGCTCTGGTACTGGAATTGTATCAGTATTGGCAGATATACCAATTTAGGTATCAGGATTGGATCATCCACCCACCCACCAACCCATCCATCCATTCATCATCTTACGCTTATTCCGAAATCAGGTTGTGGGGGCAGCAGCTTAAGCAGGAAGTGCCCAACAATTCTTTTCATAGCCACCTCTTCCAGCTTTATGGGAGGACTCCAAGGCATTCCCAGGCCAACCGAAAGACGTAGTCTCTCCAGTGTGTCCTGGGTCTTTCCAGGGGTCTCCTCCCAGTTGGACATGCCAAAACCACCTCAACTGGCTCCTCTCAATGTGGAGGAGCAGCGGTTCTACTCAGAGTATCTCCCGGATAACTGAACTTCTCATTCTGTCTCTAAGGGAGCGCCCAGCTATCCTGCAGAGGAAACTTATTTCAACCACATGTATCCACAATCTCATTAGTTCAGTCTCTACCCAGAGTTCATGATCAGAGGTGAGAGTAGGAACGTAGACCGAGCGGTAAACGGAGAGCTTTACCTTACAGCTCAGCTCCCTCTTCACCACAACGGACTGGCACATAGTCCGCAATACTGCAGACGCTGCACCGCTCTGTCTGTCAATCTCATGTTCCATTCTTCCCTCACTCATGAACAAAACCCAGAGGTACTTGAACTTTTCTACTTGAGGCAGAACCTCACCCTGGACCCAGAGAGACCAATCCATCCTCTTCTGAATGAGGACCATGGCATCAGATCTGGAGGTGGTGGTAATCTCACCCCAGCTGCTTCACACTCAGCTGCAAACTGCTCCAGTGAGAGCTGAAGATCACTAAACGATGACGCCAACAGGACCACATCATCTGCAAATAGAGAAGGAATCCTGAGGGCACAGAACCGGATTCCCTCCACCGAAAAAATCTGTCCATTCATTCATTCAACCTTTATTTCTACAGGTTACCGTATTTTATGGCCTATAAGTCACTTTTTTTTAAAACTAATTTTCATGTCCTGCGACTTATGCGGCGAAGCGACATATTTAGGGATTTTTTTCCCATATTTTTAAACCAAATTTTGGCTGAGATATGACCGTTTCCATTCATTCTGACGAAAAAAAAATGGAGCAGTACCACTTTCGGCCGCTAGGGTCCACCGACCGTTCCCAGCTCATGTGTCCAACAGCAGCCTCCTCTGCTCGGACTCACTCTGTCGCAGCACGGCCTCCTGAACTCTGGAGGTCTGAACTACTGTTACCTCAGTGTTTGTTAGCAAAATAGGTCAAGAACCACAGGACAGATTTTGATGAAACTTACAGAAAGTAATCACTGGATAGATATTTACAAGTGATTAGCTTTAGGAGATGTTTGAGCTAAAATTCGATTTATTTATAATTTATTTCGTATTTATTTTACGTTTGGAAGAGCCGTCAAAGCGAAACTATTTAAATCCAGCTGATTTGACAATTACGTTCATTTAAAGTTCAGCTCAGAAACACTTTTGCTATAATGTCAGCAAACAAATGTATATTTTTAGGTGTTTATTTTAAAGAAATGAAGCGTATCCGCTCGCTGCGCGTGCACGCGAGCACAGACGTAGCAAAACTATTTTTTAAAATCCAGCTGATTTGACAATTACGTGCATTTATTAAGGAAAAGTTCAGCTCAGACACATCTTTGCTATAATTTTAGCAAACAAATAATTGTTTTTATGTTAATCTTGTTAAAGTCCTTC
>JBBPBX010074532.1:0-17557 GCA_038048925.1 Garcialebias charrua
TGTTTAGTCTACCCAGACTACAACAAAGAGTTTTACTTGGAAGTGGGCTTCTCAGCTCATTGCATAAGTGCAGGTCTGTACCAGATACACGACAGAGACAAACGTGTAGTAGCCTACGCCAGCAAAACGATGGCAGGCCCCGAGTTGAGATTCTCAGACTGTGAGAAAGCTTTACTGACCACAGTGTGGGCAGTTAAACATTTCTCCAGCTACATTGGTGGACAGAAAATCATTGTGGAAACACAACACCAGCCAGTGACCTTTCTTAACAGTGAACGCATCAGAGATGGTGTGGTGACAAACTCACGTGTTGCAACGTGGCTCATGGCGCTTCAAAGTTTTAACCTAGACATACGTTATGGTCAAAACAAGAAGTCTCATCTGGGGACGGACTTGGCAATCTGCCAGAAGTGTACACAAGATGTACCAGCCACCCAGCCGCCGGTTGAGGTAAAACCCCCAGTAACTGAAGACCCGAATCACCACTTCTTTGATGACAATATCTGCAAAGATATGACAACATTGTACGTGGATGGATCTTCATTCCTCCGCGACAAGATCTGCAGAGCAGGTGTTGGAGGGGTCCTCCTCCAAGACCAAGAGCAGATAACTTTCAGCTACAAATTAGGATCTCAGACTTCTCAGTACGCTGAGATTGCAGGAATCCTAATAGCTCTCCAGATGGTAGTAGAACGCTCCATCAAGACCCTAGTCATCTGCACTGACTCTAACTATGCTCGTTTGAGTTTCGCTTGTCACCTTGCTGTGTGGAAACAGAACGGTTTCCTAACAAGCGACAGAAAAGTGGTCAAACACAAAGAGCTTTTCATAGCGTGTGATCACTTGGTGACATCACACGACTTACAGATCTACTGGAAGAAAGTTCCAGGGCATTCTAGAGTCCCAGGCGATGACAAGCACTACAATGACATTGCAGACTCCTTAGCCAAAGAAGGAGCCGACGAAGGTCCTCTATGGTCCTTCGACCCCTCCTGGTTAATCGAGACTCTGCCAACACAACCTTCAGTCAGAGTTATGGCAGTCACACGTGCACAGGCCGCAGCCAGACCTGCTGACAACGCAGTCTCTGTACGACCTGCACTGACTGACCCAGACATCATCCAACTACAGAAGTCGGATCCTGCTATCAACTCCATGATACTGTACCTGACTGATCCGAACAAAAATAGTCCGTCTAAAGACGACCTGGATTCCGATCCAGACCTTAAGGTCCTCTATCAGCTGCGCAAACAGCTAAAACTAATCAAGGGCATCTTAACTTTCGCTCATGGACCAACGTCCTCACCTGTGTTCGTGGTTCCCCATGACCAAAGGGGGGTGATGTTAGTTCATGCCCATGATCTCCCGTCCGCAGGACACAAAGGAGATAAAGCCACGCTGACGGCATTAAAACAAATTGCCTATTGGCCTGGAATGAAAAAGGATGTCAAGGACTACATTGAAGGGTGCGTGGTGTGTGGCCAGTTTCAGCCAACCAGACCACTTCACAGAGCACCACTGCAAAGCAGAGGCATTGCATTCCCATGGTCTGACCTCCAGATCGACTGGGTTGGACCACTCACTAAGAGCTCTAGAGGAAATAAATATTTTCTCACGGTAACCTGTGCATTCACCAAATGGGTAGAATGCCTACCAGCTCCTAACGACACAGCACAAACTACTGCTATGTTGTTAATGAATCATATATTCTCAAGGTTTGGACTTCCCCTTAGGGTGAACTCAGACCAAGGTACACACTTCACAGGTGAAGTGATGAAAGAACTGTGGAAGACGCTAGGCGTCAAGGCCAACTTTCATGTCGGCTACCACCCACAGGCTTCAGGCCAAGTCGAGAGAGCAAACAGAACTGTGGTGAGTATTTTGAAGAAATACGTGGCCGCAAATCACAAGGACTGGGATGTGAAACTCCCTCTGGTCCTCATGGCCATAAGAGCCACTCCACACACATCAACTGGCATCTCTCCCTTCGAGATGATGACCGGTCGACAAATGACTCTCCCTCTACACCTGTTGTACCAACCAGGCGACGCCGCCATGGCGACAGCCTACACTACACAACAATACATGAAAGATTTGAATGTACACCTCAGAAACACTTTTGCTTTCGCCCAGAAAAACCTGGAAAAATCCGCTGAAGGACGCAAGGCGTACTACGACCAGAAGGCCTCTCACAATGAACTCCAAGTGGGAGACAGAGTCTGGTACTATACGTTCGCCCCAGCAACCGGGAAAGGAGAGTCCGAGACCGGAACTCTCGCCCGCAAACTAATGCCCAGGTGGACTGGACCTCATCTGATAACAGACAAAGTGTCCTCAGTCGTCTACGAAATCAAAATCAGCAAAGGCCGCAAAGAGCCAATTGCTAAATGGGTACATCGAAATCAGATCAAACCTTACAAGGCGTTCAATGACTCCACAAAAGACAAAGATCTCACAAACACACCGACTTCATGGGATAATAAGGTCGTCCAAACGCAAGTTAGTAAATAAACTAATCAGGTTTAAACTACCGTACTTTCCCACCCTATAAGTCGCATTGTCCAATTTGAACTTAGAAACGCTAAGCCTAAAACCCACAACAAAAACTAACCTTAACAACCGTTTAAATCCACGAGATTTAATTTGACCTCGGTCATAAAGTTGAGACCTGTTTTTCTTGTGTGTTGCACTTTGGAATCTGACGACAGGAGTGTGTCGAAGCAGTGAAACGTTTGTTTCCTTGTTGTTTAGTCATTACTGTTGTCATTAGTTGAGATATTGTTTTGGTTCTGAACACTCCCAGCCAAAAAGGTTTTGTATTAACATGGGTTAATGAATGATATGGATTTAACTATGCCAACATGCAGTTCGTTTTGTTAAATCTCAATCGTCGAAGAGTCAATGTAGTTTAAAGCTACTTAAGGTACAATAAACTACACTGGTCTCATAATTTCTAAATTGAACCGATTCGATCGTTTCTATTCTAGATTGTCTATTCATTTTGATGAGTCTCGCCATAGACTTCAAAATTTATTAGGAATACCAAATCCTACGTCGTTCGTCTAAAAGACAACAGACATTTAGATCAAACTATATTTCATTTTTATTTTAGTTTAACCTAAACTAAGTAATGAATGGAGGAATAGTTTGGAATTAGAGGCCTTCGTTACAGAAGCCCTCCAAAATTTTATAGGTATAGATCCCTATATCTAATTTACAGAATTGATCCACCCCTTAATTGGTAAGTGTAGCTGTTCTAAACCATGATAGCTTACATACCAGGTGCATATAGGTAAGGCTTAATGTAAAATCCCAATCATAAGCCCACCTTAAAAAACCACATAATTGCATGACACATAGAACCAGAGTGGCACTGACTGGAAACCAACCAGCCAACAACCTTCGATGTGGGGACCTGCAGCTCCAACGCTTGGTCTTCAACCTTCATCCAAGGGTCGCCTCCTCTGCGTCAATCGAGGGATCCCCTCTGCATGCTGATTATGAAAACAATTGTTGCTGATGAAATCACCAACTCTAATCGTGGTGGAATTACTGCTGTGGGATTATCGCTGTGGATTATAAGACTTTGTTTTCCAAAGGATCACAGACTTTGTTTTCCAAGAGTTAACAGACTCAGTTTTCCAAGGGATTAAAAGCTTACCGCAATGGGATTACCTCCGAACAGTATGGAATTTCCAAAACTTTATGGGATTATAATTTTTGATTTTTCTTTTCCACTTGCTGGATTACTTCAAGATCAAAGACAGTTCAAGGTTTCCTTTCGTGTTGGACCCCATCCCCAAGGACTGGCGATGGCTTCCAAAAGGGGGGAGATGTAGTGGACATGACCTTGTCCACTTTTAAGACACCTGTGTACTTTTGAACTGTCCAGTGATGACCTTTACTGACCACTCAGTAAAGCAAGACATTTACTACAAAATCATTCATTTAGCTATAATCTGATAAATATAGTCACCAAAAGAGACTATTTCTATCTTTGATTTTATTCTAATGTGATCAAAAGAATAACTTTTGTCATTTTCATGATGTGTGCTTTTTAAGCTGTGTTATTCTGTGAGAGTTAAACTGTGTTCACTGCTATGTTAAAGGTGAAATTGCGGGTCACAGAGACCCGACTGTTTTGTTTAGAAATAAGAAGACAGTTTAATCCGTGTTTTTCATGAACAAGGCTCCAGCTGCTCTGTCTTTTCCTAAACAATTTCCCTCTGCTGCTGTAACCTTGGGTTCTGATAAGACAAGTGAACTCCTCTCTTTGTGCCTGCTCTTTAAGTTCTAAACTGTGCGAGAACGCGCCAGAGAGTTGCTGGGAACTTCCAAAGAGATGTGAACTTTCCCAAGAGCTGGACACGTGTGGTCAAGAGCTAACGACCGGCGTCTTCAGCTAAGGACTGATAACAGGCTGTTATGAGTCTACTTCGAACAAGCCGAGCTCAAAAACTTTGTTTATTCCCTCCTGGAATAAGTTTATCTTGAAGTCAGAGGCCTGAAGCTGACATATTCTCTGATGACCAACGCGGAAGCCAGGAGACGTTGAAACGTAAACTAAAACCAGTTTTGGACGTGCTGAGACTAAAGGACTCTGTGCATCTGAAGGCTGGTGTCTTCCCTCTTACCGGGCTGTCGTCAAAAGGTAAAGGAGCTGTTTACAAAACGTACCTGGATTTTAGCAGAAGTCTGATGGGAAGTGTCACTCTGGTCTCATGCTCAGGATAATGTTCTTCTTAATTCTTTCCTCCTATTTCTTTTCCCTCTCAACCTAAGCTGGAAACTATATTTTTAAGCTAAAAGAGCCCACAGACTAAATATGTTAACATCCAATATTTAAGTCTGTTGTGTTAAATTTAAGTGTGCTGACGTATTTGAATTGAAAGAAAGTGAAATCATGTCAATCAAGTGTAATGGTGTTAATTTAGTTGATTTATTTTAAATAAATGATAGTGTCTCTTTGACATATCAAACTAAGTTAACGTGTCCATTGTCACTTAATGGCTCTGTTTATTTATCCATCATAAAGATCACAGAAATATTGAATAAACTGAAAAAGAAGAGAATCCGTGAAATTACTATTCAATCTGAATAAGTAAATTAAGGTAAAAAGGAGGTCAGTATTAAACTGACCCCCCCTTTAACCCCTTTACAAAAGCGTCGAGTCACGGTTCACCGGTTGGCTGTGTGTTGATGAAAAGCGTCGAGTCACGGTTCACAGGTCGGTCGTGTGTTGATGAAAAGCGTCGAGTCACGGTTCACCGGTTGGCTGTGTGTTGATGAAAAGCGTCGAGTCACGGTTCACAGGTCGGTCGTGTGTTGATGAAAAGCATCGAGTCACGGTTCACAGGTCGGTCGTGTGTTGATGAAAAGCGTCGAGTCACGGTTCACAGGTCGGTCGTGTGTTGATGAAAAGCATCGAGTCACGGTTCACAGGTCGGTCGTGTGTTGATGAAAAGCATCGAGTCACGGTTCACAGGTTGGTCGTGTGTTGATGAAAAGCATCGAGTCACGGTTCACAGGTCGGTCGTGTGTTGATGAAAAGCATCGAGTCACGGTTCACAGGTCGGTCTTGTGTTGATGAAAAGCATCGAGTCACGGTTCACAGGTCGGTCGTGTGTTGATGAAAAGCATCGAGTCACGGTTCACAGGTTGGTCGTGTGTTGATGAAAAGCGTCGAGTCACGGTTCACAGGTTGGTCGTGTGTTGATGAAAAGCGTCGAGTCACGGTTCACAGGTCGGTCGTGTGTTGATGAAAAGCGTCTTGTCACGGTTCACAGGTCGGTCGTGTGTTGATGAAAAGCGTCGAGTCACGGTTCACAGGTCGGTCTTGTGTTGATGAAAAGCATCGAGTCACGGTTCACAGGTCGGTCGTGTGTTGATGAAAAGCATCGAGTCACGGTTCACAGGTTGGTCGTGTGTTGATGAAAAGCATCGAGTCACGGTTCACAGGTTGGTCGTGTGTTGATGAAAAGCATCGAGTCACGGTTCACAGGTCGGTCGTGTGTTGATGAAAAGCATCGAGTCACGGTTCACAGGTCGGTCGTGTGTTGATGAAAAGCGTCGAGTCACGGTTCACAGGTCGGTCTGTGTTGATGAAAAGCATCGAGTCACGGTTCACAGGTCGGTGTGTGTTGATGAAAAGCGTCGAGTCACGGTTCACAGGTCGGTCTTGTGTTGATGAAAAGCATCGAGTCACGGTTCACCGGTTGGCTGTGTGTTGATGAAAAGCATCGAGTCACGGTTCACAGGTTGGTCGTGTGTTGATGAAAAGCGTCGAGTCACTGTTCACAGGTTGGTCGTGTGTTGATGAAAAGCATCGAGTCACGGTTCATAGGTTGGTCGTGTGTTGATGAAAAGCATCGAGTCACGGTTCACAGGTTGGTCGTGTGTTGATGAAAAGCATCGAGTCACGGTTCACAGGTCGGTCGTGTGCTGATGAAAAGCGTCTTGTCACGGTTCACAGGTTGGTCGTGTGTTGATGAAAAGCATCGAGTCACGGTTCACAGGTCGGTCGTGTGTTGATGAAAAGCATCGAGTCACGGTTCACAGGTCGGTCGTGTGTTGATGAAAAGCATCGAGTCACGGTTCACAGGTCGGTCGTGTGTTGATGAAAAGCGTCGAGTCACGGTTCACAGGTCGGTCTTGTGTTGATGAAAAGCATCGAGTCACGGTTCACAGGTCGGTCGTGTGTTGATGAAAAGCATCGAGTCACGGTTCACCGGTTGGTTGTGTGTTGATGAAAAGCATCGAGTCACGGTTCACAGGTCGGTCGTTGTGTTGATGAAAAGCGTCGAGTCACGGTTCACAGGTCGGTCTTGTGTTGATGAAAAGCATCGAGTCACGGTTCACAGGTCGGTCGTGTGTTGATGAAAAGCATCGAGTCACGGTTCACAGGTTGGTCGTGTGTTGATGAAAAGCGTCGAGTCACGGTTCACAGGTTGGTCGTGTGTTGATGAAAAGCGTCGAGTCACGGTTCACAGGTCGGTCGTGTGCTGATGAAAAGCGTCGAGTCACGGTTCACAGGTCGGTCGTGTGTTGATGAAAAGCGTCGAGTCACGGTTCACAGGTCGGTCTTGTGTTGATGAAAAGCATCGAGTCACGGTTCACAGGTCGGTCGTGTGTTGATGAAAAGCATCGAGTCACGGTTCACAGGTTGGTCGTGTGTTGATGAAAAGCATCGAGTCACGGTTCACAGGTTGGTCGTGTGTTGATGAAAAGCATCGAGTCACGGTTCACAGGTCGGTCGTGTGTTGATGAAAAGCATCGAGTCACGGTTCACAGGTCGGTCGTGTGTTGATGAAAAGCGTCGAGTCACGGTTCACAGGTTGGTCGTGTGTTGATGAAAAGCATCGAGTCACGGTTCACAGGTCGGTCGTGTGTTGATGAAAAGCATCGAGTCACGGTTCACAGGTCGGTCGTGTGTTGATGAAAAGCATCGAGTCACGGTTCACAGGTTGGTCGTGTGTTGATGAAAAGCATCGAGTCACGGTTCACAGGTCGGTCGTGTGTTGATGAAAAGCGTCGAGTCACGGTTCACAGGTCGGTCGTGTGTTGATGAAAAGCATCGAGTCACGGTTCACAGGTCGGTCGTGTGTTGATGAAAAGCATCGAGTCACGGTTCACAGGTCGGTCGTGTGTTGATGAAAAGCATCGAGTCACGGTTCACAGGTTGGTCGTGTGTTGATGAAAAGCATCGAGTCACGGTTCACAGGTCGGTCGTGTGTTGATGAAAAGCATCGAGTCACGGTTCACAGGTTGGTCGTGTGTTGATGAAAAGCATCGAGTCACGGTTCACAGGTCGGTCGTGTGTTGATGAAAAGCGTCGAGTCACGGTTCACAGGTCGGTCGTGTGTTGATGAAAAGCGTCGAGTCACGGTTCACAGGTCGGTCGTGTGTTGATGAAAAGCGTCGAGTCACGGTTCACAGGTTGGTCGTGTGTTGATGAAAAGCGTCGAGTCACGGTTCACAGGTCGGTCGTGTGCTGATGAAAAGCGTCTTGTCACGGTTCACAGGTCGGTCGTGTGTTGATGAAAAGCGTCGAGTCACGGTTCACAGGTCGGTCTTGTGTTGATGAAAAGCATCGAGTCACGGTTCACAGGTCGGTCGTGTGTTGATGAAAAGCATCGAGTCACGGTTCACAGGTCGGTCGTGTGTTGATGAAAAGCATCGAGTCACGGTTCACAGGTCGGTCGTGTGTTGATGAAAAGCATCGAGTCACGGTTCACCGGTTGGTTGTGTGTTGATGAAAAGCATCGAGTCACGGTTCACAGGTCGGTCGTGTGTTGATGAAAAGCATCGAGTCACGGTTCACAGGTCGGTCGTGTGTTGATGAAAAGCATCGAGTCACGGTTCACAGGTCGGTCGTGTGTTGATGAAAAGCGTCGAGTCACGGTTCACAGGTCGGTCGTGTGTTGATGAAAAGCATCGAGTCACGGTTCACAGGTTGGTCGTGTGTTGATGAAAAGCATCGAGTCACGGTTCACAGGTTGGTCGTGTGTTGATGAAAAGCATCGAGTCACGGTTCACAGGTTGGTCGTGTGTTGATGAAAAGCATCGAGTCACGGTTCACAGGTTGGTCGTGTGTTGATGAAAAGCATCGAGTCACGGTTCACAGGTTGGTCGTGTGTTGATGAAAAGCATCGAGTCACGGTTCACAGGTTGGTCGTGTGTTGATGAAAAGCATCGAGTCACGGTTCACAGGTTGGTCGTGTGTTGATGAAAAGCGTCGAGTCACGGTTCACAGGTCGGTCGTGTGTTGATGAAAAGCGTCGAGTCACGGTTCACAGGTCGGTCGTGTGTTGATGAAAAGCATCGAGTCACGGTTCACAGGTTGGTCTTGTGTTGATGAAAAGCATCGAGTCACGGTTCACAGGTTGGTCGTGTGTTGATGAAAAGCGTCGAGTCACGGTTCACAGGTTGGTCGAGTGTCGAGTGTCAACTGAACGTCGGTGTTTTGTGTTTGAGCTTCCACTGACTGAGCTCTGATGTGTCTGTTGTGCTTCAGTAAAACCTTTGCTCTGAGAAAGTCCAGGTTGAAACTGTCAACAGCGTCAGTGTGTCGTGTTGGGGGTTTAACGGTGTGTTTAAGGCCGTGTTCTGGTGAGGTAATTCAAGTGGTGCGTTTACTGTCTTGGTGTTTAGCGGTGAACCAAAGAGCTGTTAAAGAGCTTGGCCAAAGCTGCTTAAATCTCAGCTAATGTCATGATCAGAAACATCAGAAAGCTGTTTCGGTCCAGTCCAGTGAACCTGGTCGGGTCAGCCACATTGTTTAAAATTAATCTGACCACATGTGAACACCAGCTCAGGTTTTGTTTTTGGACTAGGGGTGCAAATCTCTGTGTTTGGTGAATCGGTTCGATTCCGATTTTTGGTGTCACGGTTTATTTCAAAATCGATTTTTCGATTCTGAAAGATTTTCAATTGAAATGGTCATAAATTTAGTTACCGTTATGTAACTGACAAGCTGAAAAGATTAAACAACAATGTAAACAAATATAACATTTATTTAAAATAATAATTTTAGGTTCTGTACTGTATCAAATTTTTTGCATTGTTTGATATTTCTACCAAAAATAGGAACATATGATACAGAAATGCATACAATTCTGTAAATTAAATTACCAGTACTGTATTGGCTTAGTTGCCTGGATTTCTCTAATACAATAAAATAAAACTAAAAATTTAAGAACAAATAATTCATCCATCCATCATCTTTACCCACTTCTTCCTTTTCGAGTCTCGGGGGTCAGTCACTGGTGTCCATGTCCAGCCATCACTGTGTGAGAGGCGGGGGACACCTGGACAGGTCTCCAGTCCATCATAGACAAATACAGTAATTCACAATATATAAATACAAAGTGAACAGACTTCAGCTTAAAGTGCAGTACGGTAACCTTTAACTCTAAATAAAATACAGACTTCACAGTTTTTTTTAACATATTGATTCATATTTAGTAAATATTTAACAAAATTTTAAAACCTGTGCAAACCTGCCTAAACTCTTCTGAACTGTAATTTATAAACATAAATTGTATCATTTAGAACTGGCTCCAGGTGATGTGTCTCATCTCCAACCTGTTAAAAGACAAATTACATTAAGTTTGTTGTACAACTTGTCTATAAGTTTTAGTATAATATGAGAAACAACAGTTACCTTTGAGCTGCAGCTGCATCAGAACTTCTCCCACGTTGTTCTTGTTTCATGCTGGAGCTGTGTGGACCTTTATCTACATGAAGGAATAACGTACGTTGCTTCCAGAGTATTAAAAATAAAACTAAACCCCTCAACGTCCACTGAGCTGTCTGCTTGTAAATCCTTTGTGATACAGCAGGAGATGGAGAGAGAAATCTTTGCAGCAAACTTCGCTGGTCGGCTGCTTTCACTTTCATCTTCTGCACATTTTATTGTATTTCCAAAATACTGTACAGTTATTTTCGTTTCGTTTCGTTTATTTATTCATTTCATTTCCATTTAAAAAAACTCAAACACATTTTCAAAATTTAAAAAACAAACATAAAATGAAGGGAAGCAGAAGAAGAAAAAATGTCTTATCATATCTGCTCCCTCTTAAACAAAATCAATTTTAACTATCAATTCAAACAATAATCATTCATATAATACAGCAAGTGCTTAGCTCATCAAAATTTCATGTTAGCATAGTAGACATAGTAAACATGAATCAATTATATATATCTTTCCAACAAAATAGTTTTGATCTTTTTCTTGTATATTAACATTGACTTTACTAGCTTTACATCATCCTCCAAACCATTCCACAGACCCACTCCCTGTGTTGTAGTAGACCGACCCTTTAAACTGGTCCTATACTTAGGTTTGACAAAAATATCTATTCCCTTCAAATTATAACTACTCTTCCTTTTTACAAAATATGCTTGAATGTTTGATGGTAGCAAGTGATTCTGAGCTTTAAACATAAGTTGAAAAATATTATAATCCACTAATCATTTTATTTGACACTTCTTGCAAACAACCGTTCTCTTGTTGAGCTCGGTCTTCCCTCAGAACGTTGTAGGATCTGAAATTAGTTTTAAAGACGAAGGAGCAAGTTGATTCGCGCTGTCGTCCTGCTCCATGCTAGCAGGTTCTGTTCAGGTAAAGGGAGCTCGCTGTACGGTGGCCTACACGGCCAAAATTCTGCGGTGGCCGAATGGACACAAAATGCTCTGGAGTAGGAGTGGAAAAAATATAAAATGAAACCAGTCCAGGTCTCTCTTGTAAATGAGTCCTCGAGGCTCAATGGGATTAACCTGCCTAAATAAAGGTTGAATGGGGAAAAAAAAAGAAGTTGTAGAATCGATTCAGAATCGCCAGGACTAAGAATCTAGATTCTTTTTAAAAAATCAATTTTTTTTTCTGCTTCCCTGTTTTGGACCACAGACATTTGAGGGGTGTTTTTGTTCTTTTCTCTCAGTGATGACACTCATTTCAAAACCAACCCAAAGGTCCCAGGTATCAGTTTCAGCTCTGTCAGAACGCTGTTTGAGGCTCTCAGCAGACCCGCCTTTTCTGGACTCCTTGAGCAGGTAGGACTCTTACGTTTCATCTGTTGTTCGCCATCGGACTCAAAACAGTTTGTTGTCTCGAGCGGAGCCGCTGCAGTTCAAATAAAACGAGCCAGCTGTGAAGGAAGAAATCGTTTTTACGCAAATCAACATGATTTAAAGGCCTAGAGTTCTTGAAGGAGTCACGTGCACAAAGTTCATCTTCTGTTGTCATGAAGGAGTTCAGCTGTTTGTGTTGGATAAGATTATCCTCTGTTCATAGGCTGGTGAAGACGCCGAGTCATCCAGGAGTACACGGTGAATCCAAAAGAAGGTTAAAGACAAAAACAGCTGGACTTCATTTTGTTTCGCTTCTCATCCGAGGAGTTTTCTCCGTTTCTTTCTCAACTCAAAGAAATGGAGAAAACTCCTCGGAGCTACAAAATAAAGTCCAGCTGCTTTTGTCTTTAACCTTTTATTATTATTGTTATTATTATTATAGTTATTATTATTATTATTATTACCCTGATGCATGCTCAATAATCCAGGTAGAAAAATCTAAAAAAGCTAAGTCTGGTCCTCTGGACATAAAAAAAATAAAAAATAAATTGTAGAAACGTTTCGTCGTTCGTCCGAAAGACTTCCTCAGTCTGAGCTGCTGTATTCAGCTCAGTCTTATAAATAGCACCCTCTCACAGTGGATCAACCAGTTGGCTGATGACAGTGAATTATTATTATTTTGGATCCTCTATTCATCTTGCTCAAAGAAGCCCCTCGAGGGCACGAGAAGATTTTCAACCAGCTTTAGTTGCAGGGTTGACGTTCACCACAGATGTATAAAAAATGTTCTGCATCATGGAGTCCAGTCATGAGAAACTGCACCGGGCAGCGTGCGAGGTTTGTTTTTATGCACGCTCATCGGCTCAGAGGCCGGCCCTGATGACCTCGGCCTCCCAGCTGCACATGCAGGATCAAATCAGCTCCTTCAGACTGGCAACTCAAAGTTAACATTAGAAGAGATAAAACGTCATTTTCAAAAATCCCCTGACGTTTTGGTCAAACTGTGAAAATAATGAGCACAATACTGGGAGACCGCTCACTCAAAGTGTTGTGAGTGAGTCTCGTTGAGTTTTAGCTCAACATCTGTCAGTTTCTCTGAGTTATAATCGTTTCTGTGTTGGCCAAGGTCATACAGTTGTGGCGACCTTCTTGAAATAAATAGAATCCAAGAGTTAGAGTTGTAGAAGTGTTACTTTCTGCAGTTTCATTAAAATTCATTCGTACAGTCGTGATATTTTACAGGCACAAACAGAGAAAAACAGTAACTGGACTGTTTATAAAGAACCTTTCTACCTGATCCTCAAAGCTCTTTAACCTTTACGTCCAACACACACGTTCATACAGAAGTCTGTTGGAGGACGACTGCTCTAACCACGCAGACACAGCCGCCCCGTCATATGAGAAAAACATATTTTATCAAAAACCTCCGTCATGTCCTGCTTTTCATATTTTGACATGGAGCGATGATTAAATGTATTAAAGGGGACCTCAGATGTATTTTTTAAATTTTTATGGTATTTCTGTGGGATATCCAGACCCTATTCCTTCAATTTAATGCACAAAATAATTATTAGATAATCAATTATACCCTTTTTAATTCTGCCATTTTTAACTTTCGTTTTGAACGACCGGTTTCTTGAAGTCCACGCCCTTCAACGATCTGTTCACGCCCTCTGTAACAGCCAGTATCTGTAATGTGTTGTTGTTTTAAAATTAGCTCTTTTTTTATTACTCATTTGACTTACTGTTAGTGTTAGCTTAAGATAACTTACCGAAACCCGTCTGAGCGCGCCGCAGTTTGCTGCTCCTTTTAGCATTAGACCACCCGAATCCGAAGCTAATGTTAGCTTGTTCCTCTTCCGGTTTTCGCCAGCTCCGCTCGTTGCACGCGATGAGATTTTGGGAGTTATCGCTGTTCCAGTGAAGACAACACAAAGTTCACCAAGTGTCTCCCGTAAATTAATCTGTAAGGAGAAGGTCCTCTTGCTGCGAGCCTGCTGCGAGGCTGCTGCAAGGCTGTACAGTTGAAGCTCCGCTCCATCGCGCCGGAAGAGGGTCCCGTCGAACCCGGTCCTTCCGCCTGTGGTCCGCTCGTTTAATTTTTGCCGGCTGCGCGTTGGCAGCGATCGCAAATACACTAAAAATTGAACTAAAACATAAAAATAACAATTATACTTTATTTATAAAGCCATTTAAAAAAACACAGCTGCAACAAAGTGCTGTACACATGAAATTAAGAACATATAAACAAAAGATGAGATGAAATCATGAAAAACAACAGTCATGTGTTTAATACAGAAGTGGGTTGAGCCTAACCAGGGGTTGCTAGGTGAGGGGCTGGACTCAGGTTTGATCTGATTGGCTGGCGGCTTGTGACGTCAATAAATGCAGGAAGTGTGAATCCTGGTGTATTTATCAAAAATAAATAAATCTACTTAGAGTAAATAAACCACTGGGTGCATTTTTTTGGCACAAGGACTGTTTTTTTATGAAGTAAATACCCAAAGTTTAGTAAAAAAACATTAAAAAGTGAATTTTGCATGTGTGGTCCCCTTTAAATATATTTGGTTTGTTTAAAACAAGAAAAAACAATTATTTCTGTTGCAATTTAAACAAATTGTCAATTACCCGGTAGTTCATGGCGTGCTATGTAAAATACATCACTTGGTGTAGTTCACATCAATTTCTGACAAAGTTTGTAGTTTTATGTGATGATCATAACGTTGGGTGATCTCTGAAACCAAAATGTCTTTTTTTATTTAGTTTTTTGGTGTTTTTGCTCCATAAAGGAGCTGGGAGTAACTGTGTGGTGTAATGTGAAACCACTGGTTAATAAAAAAAACATAGGTTTGAGTATTTGACGGTACATAAAGTTCTTCCACAGACGGGCAGAAAAGAACGAGCAGGATTTCCGTAACTATTTGTGGCTCGGTAATGTTCGGTTTGGGAATTGTTCCGCAGAAGCGAATATGAATCGGGCCACAGTCCAAACCACTAAAAGCCTCTCCCAACATTTTCCTCCCACTCGTTCATAGAGCCACCTTTAAAGGATCTCTTAAATTTCTTTACCAGTTTATATTTTGAGTCCTCCTAATCCTGTTTTGCAACATTTGTTAGTTTACGCTGCAAAGTAAAAGGTGTAAGGTGACCTTTTGACCTTTATCTTGTCCTGTTCAGGTCACCAAGAGCTTTGAGAGTCTGTTGATCCCTCAGCTGCCGCGCTCCCCTCCTGACGTCGAGGCCATGAGAATCTACCTCATTTTGACCGAGTACCCAGCCCTGCGGGACTCCAAGAACTACATCCGCCTCACCATTCCCCTGGCGATGGCTATCCTCCAACTAGACACCAACCCCAGCAAAGTATTGGGTATCATATTTCCATCCACGTTCTAAAATAATTTTGGATCCAATCAGGTCATTTTAAGTTGATTCTGTGAATTAAACATTATAATCCCAATTCTCTCAAAGTGACAATGTTTAATATTTCAATAAAAACAGAATGCAGTGATTTGCAAATCTTAAAAACTTGTATTTTACTCACAAGGAACTCATAGAACGTGCCAAATGTTTATTGAAAATAACGTTGAGCACAATGTTGGGAGGAGTCACGTTCAAAGTAAATGACTCTCAGCTACTACCACATTATGTTTGTTTATTAAATTTGTTCATTTTTTTTACAAAAGAAACAATACAAGACAATCCCATAAATGATAATGTACAAAATATAAAAAAAATGAAAGGTAGCACATTACATTGTAGCATTTGATGTGCACGTTGATTTGTTGTAGTGTCTCAGGAGCTGCTGAGGCCGAGTGTTCCTACTAATCAGAGATCCCTTTAAACTTCATTAAAGTGTTGTCAGCTGCAAAGTGAAAGGCAGATGTGCTCACCGCTAAATCTGTGCACGTCTGGGCTTCACTGACAGTCAAGTCATTGGAGGGGACCATCTTTGTTTTTCCTAAATTGGGAGGGGGCCCCTTTGCTCAAGTCCCCCATACACCAGCTGACAATGCAGATGATTCCTCTCCTCTCTTGTGTGAAGGCTCGTGGTCTCCAAAGAATCAGATGAAATTCAAATCAGACTCAGTGCTGCCTGAAGGTCGGCAGCATCCAAACTTGATTTTCAGTCTCGTTTTTATCAAAAGATTTTTCTTGATTCTTGAAATATTTTGTAGATTTTGTAAACTGTATAACTGATGTTGGGATATTCAGTCTTTTTTTTATTTATTTTTTTATCAACATTTTTTTTCGTAACACACACGTACCGGTAAAACAAATAAGACAACATAAAAAAATCGCCCACACCGGATCAGCCTGAAATGCAACAGTTTTCATTAATTCTGACTGAAATTTTTTGAACAATACAATTTTCAGCCACTAGATGGCAGCAGAGGAGTAATGGTAGTATGGCATGCGGTTGGCCGTAATAAATATGTAATAAATATCTTATGGGTAAACGTTCCTACAATGACAAATTCAAAAAAGTTCAAGACAAAAACAAGTGGACTTTATTTATTATACTATACTTTATACTTTATTGTTTTTTTTCTTGCACTTTTTAGAATTTACCATGTCCTGGATGACTGTGACGTTTCACCAGCTTTTAATGTTTCAATCGGCCTGCCGTAGTCTCCCCACCTGGGTTCTGCTCTCTGCTTGGAACCGTCAATCCAGCTGCACTGCTCCGGCGAAATGCAGCTAATTTGACCATCAAAGTGCATTTATTAAGCAAATGTTGGACTGAGACACACATTTCCTATAGATGTGAGCAAAGAAATGTGTTAAGTGTTAATCTTGTGAAAATCTTGTTGTCCTCCTGTGCACACTCCCGCGGCCGCCATTTTGCAGCCCATGTGTTTTTGGCACAACACCGGCCCACATTTCTGGGTTCGGCCCACATTTCTTGGTTGTCAGCAGTGACGTATAATATATATCTATCTTCATTTATTGTCCGTTTTCCCGATTCCGGGGTGAGACGTTGCTTCTTTGTCGCCAAGTTTTTGACGCTAGATTAGGCGGTCAGTTGCGTCCAGTTCATTGAGGTTCGACGCTTTCCGATCTTGTTGAATCGTTTGCGCCCAGGTCTTTTTGGGACGGGTGCCAGGTACTTCAAGGTTTTCAATAGCAAGTATAGCACTGTTTTCACTTCGTTTAACATGACCGAACCACCGCAAACGGTGTCGCCGGCATGCGTCCTTAATCGCACATAAGCCAGCTCGACGCAGGATTTCGGTCGATTGGATGTGATCTTTAAGACTAATGCGTTGCATCCATCGGAGCATTTTCATGTCGGTTCGGTGAAGTTGCTGTTCGAGTTTTGTTGTCATTGGCCATGTTTCTGCGCCATACAACAGCATGGGACGTATCACTGAGCCATAGAGTCTTGAACGTAGGAGTAGTGGGATGTCACGCCGCATCAGTATACACTGAAAGAAAAAAGCTGTTCAACTTACTTAATTTTACTGTGTACATCCGTCCCACACAATGCGAATAAATAAAACTGACATATTTTCCCTTTTTCCCTCAAACAGTTATAGCTCATCAAATCAACATATTTTATTTACATAAGATTACTTTATTCTATAGAAGCGAGTACCGGTAGATGCCATTTATTCCACGCCACACGTATGCGTGCCCGAACCGCAGTTTCGGCTGTTCCAGTACAGTCCAACACATCCCCTAGATATTGAAACGACTAGACTGTTTCGACGTCAACGGCTCCAATTGTATTGTTGCGTTGTACGTGACGTATAATAGACATATTTGTACTTATGCAACTTACAGGGCGGTGCGACGTATACGGTGGAAAATACGGTAGATGTACCCTTGAAAGGCTCTGTTCAAAGATTTTGGGACACTTGGCAGCCGTTTGCGTCGTATGTTGAAAACATGTCGTGCCTGTTTAAGACATGTATGTGGGGCTGATCCATTGTGAGAGGGGATTATGTTCTGTTCTTTTTTTATTTTCTGATTTTTTGTGTGTTCA
>JBBPBX010074533.1:1686-17556 GCA_038048925.1 Garcialebias charrua
ATGGTCCAGAACTCAGCTGCCCGTGTCATCACTCAAACCTCCTACTATAACCACATCACTCCTGTCCTGCAGCAGCTCCACTGGCTCCCGGTTAAATCACGCATCATCTTCAAAATTCTACTCCTCACGTTCAAAGCTATCCACAACCTTGCCCCTCCTTATCTATCTGACCTCCTACAAATCTCCATCCCATCACGCTCTCTCAGATCCTCCTCTTCGCTACATCTCCATGTACCCTCTGCCCGCCTCTCCACCATGGGGAGCAGGGCCTTCACCTGCTCTGCCCCTCACCTCTGGAACGCTCTACCGCCAGACCTTCGAAACACCACCTCCCTTTCTCTGTTCAAGACTGCCCTGAAAACACATCTCTTTAGACTAGCTTATCATTAACTTTACTAAATGTATTTTTATTATCTTGCATTTTATATCCTTTATGTATTTTATATTTCGATTTCTCGCTGATAATGTTTGATCTGTATTACACTGTATTGGTTTGTTAAGTGTCCTTGGGCGTCCTGAAAGGCGCTTTTAAATAAAATGATGATTATTATTATTATTATATGTATATATGTACTGTACATATACACACACACAAACATACACACACTTGCAATATTCTAAATGTTTCTAAACTCTAAACACTCACAGAATGTCATGATTTCAGCCATTTGCCATGGCTGCACTCTGTCACCTGCCAGTGCAACTGGCCACGCCCACTTCTCCGCTGCAGAGCAGACATCAGTTGATCAGCTGCAGGAGGAAGTTTTTTCTGCAGCTGTAGGCTGCACACAGGTCCAGCAGGTGCTAAATAATTTATTTTTAATAAAAATTCCATGCCGATCGTGCGGCTCATCCATCAATCAGGCAATTGCGTGTCATGTCCAATCTTATTTTGAAAAACCGCGATAGAGTACGTGAAAAACGAACCGCAAAGTAGTGAGGGACTGCTGTACTACCTTAAACAAGACTACCGTATATTTTATAAAGTATAATACACCATCAACTTGGAATGTACTGTAAATTAATTTAAAACACGTTTTCAAAGATACTAAATAAAGAGAAAAGCAGAGTCCTTGCAGTCCCCAGACTTCCATAGAATCTCACTCCTTTTTAGAACTCCTTGTTTAGGGAAGGTTGCTTTATTTTTCAGACCCTGAGGTCCCTCTCGTAAATAGAGTAGAGCTCAATGAACAAACAAACTGAGTTCAAACCACTGCATGACCGCTTTGTAAGAAATCTACCAGCATTGGTTCACCTACGTAATGTCACTTGAGATATTTTGTCAGATTTGATACAAGCACCTCTACAGCAAGATGCACCACTCAGCTGTTTTCATGAGCTGAGGTGGACGCCACGTGGCTAATAAAACATAAAGCCAATGGAGTCCTTTTCAAGATTACTGATCGCTCAAAGTTTCTCTGCAGAACATCGTGAGGCCATCGGAGACTAAAGCCCCCAGTATAGCTCCGCGTGAGTCCGAGCGCCGCGGCACGCCGTGTGAGCACCGCGGCAAAAGCCTTTGATCGCGGGCGTGAACGCGCCAAGCTCAAATTTTACTAACGCCTACGCGCGCACGTTGATAAACTGCCTCGCGTGTCAGCAACTGACCAATCAGCGACCTCAAGCGTCCTGTAGGTAAACGCTCCGCCCGGCTGCAGCTGCTGGAGCCTGCACTCCAGAGAGCTGCGCTTGCACAGAGTATAATATGAACTGCCGGCGCGCAGCACACGAGTCCAGCGGCGCTGGACACAACGCACAGCTATACTGGAGGCTTAAATCATCAGAGAGAATTACTCTATTCACCAGACAATGAATCACCGCGACAGCCGGCATTGTCACTACTATTTGCAAATACAGGTAATCCCCGACTTACGAGCGAGTTCCGTTCCTACGACTATCTTGTAACACGAAATCTCGTATGTCGGAACCCGAAACGCGTGTTGCTCGTAAGTCCGGATTTTCGGTCGTAAGTCGGAAAATTTATGCTAGCGCTACTACGAACACTCATTTTTCATCACAAACGTTCATACTAGTTCATAAACATGCTCAGAAACTTGTTTCCAAACGGATAGCTAACACACTTTCATCTAAAAACACATAAGTGCTGTATTTTCTGTATGTTCTTTACAAATTTACTGTTCGTTAGTGAGCTCGTAAGTCCGGAACCTCATATGTCAATGCGCTAGTAAGTTGGGGAGTACCTGTAACTAAATTCACTTTGATGTTATTTACTTAAAGGAGACCACATATAGGTTTTTTAAATTTTTATGGTATGTTTGTGGGGTATCCAGACAATGTTCATTCAATTTAATACACAAAATAATTCTTAGATAATCAATTATACCCTTTTTAATTCTGCCATTTTTAACTTTCGTTTTGAACGACTGGTTTATGATAATGAGATCTCGTGGCCACGCCCTTCAAAGATCTGTTTACATTAACTCCGCCCTCCAAAGGCAGACGAGGATGTCTGAACTCGCGTTACTGCCACCCAGAGCCCTGTATAGCTGAGCTGAACTGGACCGCGACGTATTTATTGTGGGACAGATCAGACGTGTACAAGTTGTCGTGTCATTTTTAATTTTTCCTCTGTAATAAATGTACAACTCCCTGACGTCTCCCTCCCTCCCCCTGTGCGCGCGCGCTGGAGGGAGCGGATGTCACTCGCAGCGGACACACACACACACACAGCGGGGCTGTCTCCCTCGATCAGCGTGCGCACACACACACACACACATACACACACACAGGTTTGTTAATGTGGTTTAGCGGTACGTAGTCTGGCCTGCTATGACACATAAACCAACACACACACACACACACACTGCAACATGCTGCATCGCTGTTCATTCAAGACTCCCATCTGAAAACTATGCCATTATCTGGGCCAGGAGGGTTAGAGAATCTTCGCAACGCTCACGTTAGCTGGCTAGACTCTGTGACATTTTTAGCCATTGTGCTGACATGAAATAAGGAAAAACAACCGTCACCTCTTTTATACTGAAGTGGGTGGAGCATCACCAGGGGTTGCTAGGTGACGGGGCGGGACAAAGGTTGGGGTGGGTTGTGGCTGAAACGAACGGTTTCTATCAAAGATAAATAAATATACTTAGAGTAAATAAACCACTGGGTGCATTTTTTGGCCCTAGGACTGTTTTTTAATGAAGTACATACCCAAAGTTGAGTAAAAAAAACATTAAAAAGTGAATTTTGAATATGTGGTCCCCTTTAATTAAATAAAGTTTTGGTGTAATTTTGGGGCTTATTGGTAAACCAGCAGAGTACAGAACGTTCCAGCTTTAATCTTTTTAGTGAAAGGTATTTCTAATTCTCATTAATCCACAAGGAATGCATCTTTTCAACTTGTTTACTATAATACAGTCCATAATCAGACAGTAAACCACTACGAATCCTTAGAAACAGTTACCCATCATTGATCTTCACAGCAGCTCATGGGACCATACATACAGACAGAATGGCACTAGTTGGAGCTGAATGCTTTTCATGGCCACGCTCACCTCTGAAGAATCGGACGTGGAGGATTTATTTGATAATGTGGAGACGGCTTGCGACTGGGAGGGGGCTGAGCTGGAGGCGGAGGGTTTGGAGGACTCCGCTGTGTCCCTGTTAGGCAGGTCTCCATCAGCGAACCACACCCTCCTCTGGTCCTGTGAGACAGAGCCTAGAAGACAACACCCAGTCTATTAGTTCTTACTGGGGCAAAATGACACTGCACAAGGTGGGAAATTAAGTGTTTTCTATTCTTGTTAAAGGTCATACCCTCATTGCCAGGCTGCTTTAGGACCCCCACAGGAACCATGACGGTGGGAGGGGGCGAGCTGAGCGCCCCGGAGGCCTGAGCCTGCTGTAGAGGGGGGATGGTGGAACAGTATTCTGCTGGGTTGTTGGGGTTTGGACTCTGATTGCTTGCAGCAGTTGGCGTCTCGTGCGATTGAGCTGTCAGCAACAAAACAAATCATCAATTAAATTTATAAGAATCCACGTGTATCCAAAATACACAACTGTTCAGTGATGGTACAAATAAGCGTGTCTTGTGTTTCACAGACTTTGTCAGAGCTGGTATTTTGATTTGTTATGGCCTACACTGCACTCTTGATGTTCACTCTCATACCATGCAGTTAAAATGATTTATTTATCATTGGGTGATGTTGCTGCTGTGATGCGAATCAGTTGCAGATGTGCATCCAGTGCTCACCGCTTGTCAGGGCGGAATGACAGGTGACACAAACACGAGCCTCCTTCTTGTCCATGTACACCAGCTTACACTTCAAACTGCAACACGTTGCACAGAACACCTTAAAAAAATAACAGAGAAACCTCATTCAGTCCACAAACGCATAAATGAAGAGCTTTTGCAGCGTTTTATTGTATTTGCACCTCTTTGTGAATCATTATCTACCAACGTGCACTTGGTAAATGATTTGAAACAGAATGGAGCCTCACAGCCCGTTATCTGCTTCATGGATCTCGGTCTCTGGCTGCGTGTTCGTCGAGGATCACGCTGTGCCGATTGTTTGCAGCCTTGGTGCAGGTGTTAGTTTTACTGCAGTGCCAGCTCCTCCCAGCTCGAGTGGCAGCGTGAGAGGGTTTGTTTACCACCATGGGAAATTAAGGAGCACTCCGACGGTTTTCCAGTGCCGTGTCAGCGACCACATCTTCCATTTACAGCACTGTGCAGACATCCTGCACGTGTGGGTGGCCGTAAAGCTACACGCACACCCGAGCCTGTCGGCAGGCAAACGCCTACAGAGAAACCCACCTATCAAAGCTCTGCATTAGATTAACCTCCTTCATCCAATAAAGCCTCAAAGAAACTGATGAAACTTGAAAATATAAATACATTTTTTATTTTTATAGTCATGTTAGCCTTTTATGAAGTACTTTGACTGTTTCTGAGTTAAAATCGCCTCGATAAAGCAGCACAGCACTGACCTTCCCGCAGGCCCTGCAGTGGTGCCTCCTCTTGGTGAAGGTGAACTTGACGTCACATTTCATACAGACGGGGGCCTGAGAGTCAGGCACCCACACAGGAGCGACCTCTCCCAGTGAGCAGGTGCCCTTCTTGCAGAGCGCCTCCTGCTGGCCGGCCTGGAGGTCATTGTCTGGGCTCTCTGAGGACACCAGAGATGAAGAGTGGACACCTCCGTCCCCGTTCACGCTGACAGAGCTCTGAACGGTCCCGCTGGGTGCCGGCTCAGTCGGAGTGCCCTTTCGACACTGGTTCTGGTTCTGGTTCTCGAGGTTCTTGTTCTTGCTGACTGCAGACTGGTCGAGCTGGTTCTGGACTTGGCCCGGCAGCAGCTGCGGGATCTGAAGTTTGAGGCTGACCGGCAGTTTTGGTCGTGCCCCTCCATAGGGAACACTCACAGGCTGAAGCCGGCTGTTGTTCGTTTTTGGTTGGATGCTACCTGACCCCACTGCTCCACCATCACTCGTCTCTTGCTTGCTCTCCTCCATTTCTTTCTCCTCAGTCACAGAGTCCTCCTTGGAGGGAACAGGGGAGGGAGAAAAGTCCTCCTCCTTCTCCTCAGTTTTTAAGCTGCTCCCATGTTCCACCTCCAAACCATTAGGAAGGACTTTTATTCTGATGAGCTGATCGTTTAGTCCAGTTTCATCAGCTCTTCGCTCCTCCTCCTCTTCCTCCCTGCATGGAAGAGACACACCATTCTCATCCATCTCACACCCAGGCAGAACAACTTTATTCCTACTGATATTTTTGTCCTGGTCCTTTTGTGAATTTACGGTTTGTCCTTCTTGACTGAAGTCCTGTAAAACAGCTGCTCTGCTCTCATCTTCAACATGTTCTCCGTTCTGCGTTGCAGGAGACACATCTGGGTGGATATTCCCAGGAATCTGATCCTGTGCCAACTCTACCTCAAACGTAAAGTGAGAGCCGCCTCCTCCGGCCGAGGCGGGCATCTCTCCAGGTGTGTCCTCCTGTGCAGAGACACCAGTCTGTAGGTCTGTAGGAGAACTTCTGTCTTTACAGAACCCATCCAGCTGTGGGCAGCCATTTTCCACGGCACCACAGGCGAACACTGGGGGCGGCGAGAGGTCGTCTGTGCCCACCAGCTTGCCGATGTTGGGCTGAGGGAGAGGTGGGCTGTAAACGTCCGCCGGCATCTCCTCCGTCCAGGATGGAGGTTCAGGCCCCGGCTCTCTGTTAGAGTCGTCTCCTCGAGAGGAGCTGGATGAGGTGTCGGGGAGGGTCTTGTAAGGAAGGGGGCTCTCCTTGGGACTAAGGTCTGCGTGGGTCAAAGCAGGATTCAAAGAGAGCATGTGGGCTGGCGGGGCCAGGATCTGGGTCCACTTGGCATCTGAGAGAATCGACGTGTCTGTCTCATCTGTTAATACAAAAGAGAAAAAAAAAGAAAATGACAGAAAATATTTTTATGTAGCTAACACTGATTTTTATTACAAATTAATCAGCTGATTATTTTTTATCATTTCACCATCTTTGGGAACTACGACGATATGGCCAAAACTTTTATCACGATATATTTCTTACTTTTTGTTGATAATGACATAATTCCGATATCGATATAAACAATATAAAAGCCTCAGAAAAGCTGTACAAATAAATTAATGTTCACCTTTTATTTGTATCTAGCCTTCAAATAAATTTGAAATCACTGTCAAATAAACATAAAACTCTCAATCTAACTCAGCAGCCAGACACAAGGAGAAATCACACACAAAACAGACTCTAGAGAAATGTGGATATCCTAACTGGGCCTTCCTGAAAGCAGAGAAGAAACCCAAACAGGACTCCAGCCAGCCATCAGGTGAAAAGAAGGAACCCAGACCCAGACCAGTGGTCATTCCGTATGTTGCGGGAGTTTCAGAGACATTGAGACGTTTATTTTCTAAACACAACGTCCCAGTGGCTTTTAAACCCCAAAATACATTACGGCAAAGACTGGTTCATCCCAAAGATCCAGTCCCCCGGCACAAACAGAGTAATATTGTGTATGCTGTTCAGTGTCAGGAGGGCTGTGATCAGTCTTATATCAGGGAAACTAAACAGCCACTGGCCAAAAGGATGGCCCAGCACAGAAGATCAACATCATCAGGTCAGGACTCTGCGGTCTACACTCATCTCCAGGCCAGCGGTCACTCTTTCAGGGATGAAGATGTTCACATCCTTGATAGAGAGGAACAATGGTTTGAGAGAGGAGTAAAGGAGGCCATCTTTGTGAAAAGAAACCGTCCATCATTAAACAGAGGTGGAGGCCTCCGGGTTCAACTGTCCCCCTCTTACAATGCTGTTATTGCTAGTATCACTCAGCCCTCTGTGAATAGCAAACAACCATCAGGGTGCTAACGATCCATCGTTAGGCTGATGGTCCTCCTTGATCATGTGAGCAGCTGGTTTCGGCTGTCATCAGCCAACTGGTTGATCCACTGTGAGAGGGTGCTATTTATAAGACTGAGCTGAATACAGCATCTCAGACTGAGGAAGTCTTTCGGACGAAAGACGAAACGTTTCTACAATTTTTTTGCTTTGTTTTGTTTTTTGAATGTCCAGAGGACCAGACTTAGCTTTTTTAGATTTTTCTACCTGGATTATTGAGCATACATCAGGGTATAAAACTCTCAACTTTGTCAATATTAATAGTTTTAACTTTAAACAACAACATAACCTAATCTCTTTTGATACAGCTGGGGGTGTTGTTTCAGGGACTTGTTGGCTCAAACTTTTATTGCGCTTCATCTTCTGACTTTGAGCTTATTATGTCAAGTGGAAACGTGGAACAAGTTTGATGTGTTCCCACCGCTAGTTTGAACGACTCGCTGACACATTTTGCAGCACACTGACTGAAACCTGAAGTTTATCGGCTCTTAAGATAGCCGAACCACTTGCACACAGCTGAATTAGTCTTTCCTCTCTCATCAATTATGTCATCTGCTTTCTCTTCGCTTGTGAACCCTTGTTCAGTCATATTCTGACGGTCATGGGCACTCATTTTGAAGTACAAACTTACCGCGTGTTAGAGATTAGCCTAGCCTGCTACCGCTGACTCCTTCGAGCTGTGGTGTACGTCACCACGCACTTACGTAGTTGTGTTGCGCCTTTTTCTGTTCGGGTTGAAACTGAAGCGGCCACTTCAAACCGAACAGAAAAAGAAAAGCGTCAGTGAAACGCTGTAATCATAGCGTAATGTATATCAAAATATCAAAAATGTGCTTAAAACTCATATCACCGTTAGTGAATAAAATTATATTGTGATATACATCGATATCGAATTATTGTCCAGCCCTACTCTGAACCAAATACAAAGACACACCCTCCCTGTGATCAGAGCTAAAGATGGCTTAAACAAACCAGGGGATAAATCAAGAGAAGAGGCTGGTTTAGAGTGGAAAATTAGTATGTCACCGAACATTTAAAAAAATCTAAGAAAATAGGCCAAATGGCTCATGATACCTCAAGAGAAATCAGACTGACAAGCTGACACACTAATGCCATATGATACGACTGAAACTTCTTACAGTACTGACACACTGCTGTTCTCCCTCCACTGTAACTCACAGTAAGCTGTTTGTGGTGCACTGACTCTTTGCACACACAGTTAATCTGCCAAGCTGGATATCAGGGCTTGGATAATCACACCCAGTCAAAATACACACTGAACTAAAGTTACCCGTGTGTCTAAAAAAAAACACAAAAAGAAAGAATCAGCAGGACTGGCATTTTTTCTGGGGGTTCATCTTACATTATTCCAGAAAAAGAGCAGTTTTTCCTCAACAAGCAGGAAGCCAAGTCTGCAATATACACATCACAGTGCTGCAGTGTTTACTTTGCAGTTACTGTAAAGAAAACTGCAAAACAAATTCCTTCAAAACACCAAACTATAGTTTCTTGCTTATTGTGAAAGATATATTCAGAAGTCAAATGATCAATCTATCAGCCACTACATCTGACCAACTTCTGAGCGTCGATGAGCGCGTTTCATGCCCATGTGTACTAAGCTGATTAAAAGGCAGGCACATTTGTGGGCAGCACAGTGTTGTTACTTAACACTGCAGCCTTGTGTCAATCAAACAGATCCTTCAGTGACCAGGTTTTCTCTCATGACGGGTACTTTTTAAAGCACAAGCAGACCTCAAAACATGTGGAGTATTAAGGGCGAGGCAAAGCTCCGCGCTGGACCGAGCGCTGCGCCACGCGCATGTGCTGCACGTGGGGTGTTCACAGCAGAGCAAAGCGTGAAGCAGCATGTGGCTCCAACGTTTTCGCTCCAAATACTTGATGTCATTTGAGCAGAAGCAGGGCGGAGCGTTTAGCTACGGGACAAATTGAGGTCGCTGATTGGTCATTTGCTGACAGCCTACTGATTTGATTGACAGGTCGGGTCTGAGAACAAGTTCATTCATTCCTCCTCATCGGAGGAGGAAGTGAATGGTGACCGCTTCAAGCGATCACTTGACTTTTGGCAAAAAAACAAAAGAAAAGTCCAGATCAGCGATGAAGAAGAGGAATTTAATTCATTTGTGTGTCACACAAAACAGTCCGCCACCAGGGCAGTTTATTGTGAGACACCGCGTGTGTGTGAGCGGTCGTAAAATTTGAGCTTGGCGCGTTCGCGTTCAAAGGCTTGTGCAAGCGCAGCTCGCACAGCGTGGCGCCGCGTGGCCTCGCGCTCGCACGGAGCTATGCCTCGCCCTTTAGAGAGCTAACGGGGAACATGTTAACAAAAGACCATTCTCTTGTCTTGCACCTGCCACACAGTTATAAGAAAGACCACAGGCAAAAGAAAACCCAATTAATCTAATTTCAACTTGCTCACAACTCACCTCCTGTAAATGTTGCTCATACTTGATAGGTGGAGGCCTGACTGTGTGACACTTGGGTTGTTTTTTCCCACAGAGGTGACATAATCAGCCCCCGCCTCGTCTGTGACAATGACATCTTAGTCAGCTTTGACTAAACAAAGCTCACCTTCGTTCTGCTCGAACTCATCCAGCACCTTGTCCAGGTTGAAGGCCTCGGCCTGGAAGTAATTCTCCATGGGTCAGGAAACTCCACCCTGCCGACGGCCGTGTGAGCCTAAAATCAGGAGGAACGGATTCTAAAAAACTATCTCATTACATTCCTGTGTGTAGATCTCAACTTATTCAACGTTCGCTCCGATATAAAGTTTGTCAATTTTTCATACTTGTCATTTACTTCCAGTCTTGTGTAATTACTCAAGAGGTCAAGGAGATGACAGAGAAATATGGTTATGATCAAAGTCATTTTTAACATTAAAAAGCTTCCAGAGTGAATTAACTGATCTAAAAGTTCCCTAACAGGAAGGATAAGGTGTTTTTCCTCCTTTTATCTCAGCTGGAAATGATCACGGTCACATTTTCTGCAGCAAAATTAAAATAAAAATGACATTAAAGCTGCACTATGTAACTTTGTAGTGCAGTCTGTAACTTTTCTAACAATATATTTTTAACATATTTCTTCACTCTGTCACTATCTACTGACAGACTGATGTTAGACAAAGTAATCTCTGAAAAAAACTATAGTCCCCTTGCTTCTCTATCAGCATTTATAAAAACACAGAGTGACCCGCCGTTAACCAGCCAATAAAAACAGAGTTTGTAACCAGCCAATAAAAACAGAGCTTGAATTTGAATTTCAGCAGGGCCAGGGGGAGCAGAGCCATATATGGCTCTGAGGGGGAGGGATCAGAATGCTTTGCCTGTTGAAAATATTTCTAAGTTCTGGCTCTACAGAAAGTTACACATAGCACCTTTAAGAGGGAAATAACAGTTTTTGTTACAAAATTTTCAGCATGCCAATTCTGTTTTTGATTAAAGAAAAACAATATTTTGTTTAAACTGATGATCATATTAGATAAATTGTATAATTTTTAACTAAAAATAAAATTTCAACTCTAGATGACAGTCACAATAAAGGTAAGTTATTAAAGGACATGACCCACCATGTTTTTAAACTGCATCGCCATTAATATTTAGTAGTTAATTAAATAATGAAACAGGAGCGTTTATTTATATTGTAGAGAAATAATGCTAAATGCGTTATTTCATGTTTTTTAGCAGTTTTTAGCAGCAGCTCTGGGAAAATATGCCCCTCTCCATATATGGGCATTGACGTCACTGAAGTATTCGCCTTGAATGCATGCGGAGTTATAACAAGCATGCATCAACGTAGCTTCATTATTGCAGCGGTGTTATATCTTATTAAAAAGTTCTAAAAAATAAATAAAAACAGAGCGCTGGTCCAGCTGTACCCACAACTGCACCAGGAAATATTTAGAGATCGCGTATCCACGTAGGACACTATTTAATTCGCTCGCGACAAATTCATTAATTTCCTCATGAAACTGGCTCGGCTTTTTATTCTCTCCCCGTGACCTGTCAATCAATTCAGTGACAGGTCGGGGGTAGAGAATAAAAAGGCAGCCGACAGCTTTAACCGCAGCGGTGTTAAATCTTATTAAAAAGTTCTAAAAAATAAATAAAAACAGAGCGCTGAATATTTAGAGGTTGCGCATCCACGTAGGACACTAGTTTAATTCGCTTGCTCGCGACAAATTCATTAATTTCCTCATGAAACCGGCTCGACTTTTTACCCCTTTCATAAGTCAAACCCGCGCTATTCCCGCAGAGACCAGTCCGGCTTTAATCCTCCTCGGGTCATTCATAAAACAACAGGTGAATGCGGGTAGGTCCCGCTCAAATAAACTTGTTCAGAAATGAAGCCGCAGCGCGGCTCCAAAAAAGGCGTGGAGCGGAGCTGAACTGGACCACGACGTATTTATTGTGAGACAGACGTCAGACGTGTACAAGTTGTCGTGTCATTTTTAATATTTCCTCAGTAATAAATGTACAGCTGGCTGCACTGATCAGCGTGCGCACAGATAGCACCACCTCCACTGCTCAGAGAGAAAAAAAAAAGCAAAACTAACTTTTACAAGTAGTCGTGTCGTGTCATTTTTAATATTTCTTCAGTAATGAATGTACAGCTGGCTGCAGTGATCAGCGCGCGCAGAGACAACACCACCTCCGCTGCTCAGAGAGAGGAAAAAAAAAGCGAAACTAACTTTTACAAGTAGTCGTGTCGTGTCATTTTTAATATTTCCTCAGTAATAAATGTACAGCTGGCTGCACTGATCAGCGCGCGCACAGATAGCACCACCTCCGTTGCTCAGAGAGAGAGAGGGGAAAAAAAGCTAAACATTTTTAATATTCCCTTGTTAATAAATCTGCCTGTTGATTAATCCTGTGGTCGCACACTGATGTCTATCATATTCTGAGCGCGGATCCGCGGCTCACCCTAAGCCTCCATCGCGAACTCACTCCTGCCTTCTGAGTGGAGCCTGTATTTACGTCACTCCGGACTTTGGCAATCTTCGGCCGGGTTTCCGGATGTTTCCGGGACTCCGGTTGTTTGTTTTTCGTTTTTATACTCGCCTGGCCCAAATGCAAAAATGAAAATAGACATCATATTCTACTACAGTAATTGTCCAATATGGTGAATTGTTACTGTCACGGTGGGTGTTGTCCTTTAAACACTCAAACTAATACCCAGCAGTATGGCGTTTTTTCCAAAAGACATCTCATTGTACGCTCTCTACATTAACAACCGAAACAGTAAAATATCATGCAAAAATCCATCATGCAAAAATCCAAACGATGAGCTGATTTGCAGCTAAAGATCTTTATCTGTACTCTCTGTCCAGAAACAGGTGAACATCAGCAACATCTCAATGATCAATGACAACTGAATGAACTGCTTTATAGTAACTTAACTGTGTTCATATTACTCTATAAACTCAAGGACAATGCTGCATAAACAGTTAAATAAATTAAATGCTCCCGTTTTCAGTGAGTCCTCACCTGCACAGCAGTCCCACTCAGCAGCCCCTGGTGGTGGTTTTTGCTCAGCGAGTTTCCCTTGCAGTTCTAACTTCACCCAGTCTGGCAATCACCCAGCGCCCATACCTGAGACACACGAAGGGACAACACCTTTCAGTAAAGACAGATTTCTTAACTTAGAAATATGGTGCCATTGCACGGGACAAGGTATGTGAGGAAAGCAGAAAACAAGTACCCCCAGTTTGATCAGTCAGAATTAAACTACTGGCAGGTGTGTGGTGATCCATTTGGAGGCTGGTTTTTGCATGAAGGCATCTTTTTTCATCATTCACTTACTGANCCCACGTCAGGACAAAGCACTCTGTCCACACTGCAAAACCTGCTCAAGAATTGCTCAACAAACACACCAGAGAGCCAAAGGCGTTGAACCAATCCAATAAAGAAAAACAGGAATACAGCTCGAGTCCCCAAAGGCCCCATCAGTAACCCAGCCAGGAACCAAAACACTTTTCTTACATTTTACATACATTTCATGTGCAAAATAGTCAATAACCAATGTGCATCATCCACTCATTACAATGCTGCATTTATAGATTTTAATTAAAAGTGATCCTGATTCATGAAGCTTGCCAGCTGCTAAAAAAAAAAAAAAAAAAAAAAAAAGGAAAAGAATGACCATGCAAAATAGTTAGGGGGGTGGTTTTAATGTTATGGCTGATTAGTGTACAGTACTGTATTTCAAGAAAGTTGAAACTACTTATATGAAATATTAATTTATGCACATGATCTCTTGCTTTGTGTCCAATGTTTCTACACTGCTGTTTTATATTGTATAGATTTTTTATTTATTTATAAAATTTATTCATTTTAAAATACAATATAATAAGAATAATTAATTAAATTTGTAATGCACTTTTCATTAACAAAAATCTCAAAGTGCTACAAAGTGCAACTAAAATCAATGATCAAATAAAAACAAGTGATAAAATCATGTGGAGGCAGAGTAGGCTTGCTTAAAAAGAAAGGTCTTTAAGCCTTTTTTAAAGTCAACCAGTGACTGTGGAGCTCTCAGGTAGTCAGGGAGGGAGTTCCATAGGCGGGGGGCAGCCACACAGAATGCCCGGTCTCCCATGGTCCTTAATTTGGTTCGAGGAATGAGAAGGAGATTACTGTTCTGTGATCGTAGAGACCGGGTGGATGAATATGATGCAAGAATGTCTTTTAGATAATCTGGTGAAGTTCCGTGTAAGCATTGGTGGGTAATGAGTGCAGTTTTGTACTGAATTCTGTAGGTGACAGGAAGCCAATGGAGCCAATATAATTTTCACGTTCATTTGTGTACATGTAGATTAAGTCTACATAATATTTCTATAACTTATTTATATTACTATTGTATTATTAATACAGGTAGTCCTCGGGTTACAACGGCCTCGGGTTACGACGTTTCGGGGTTACGTCACGCATCTCAATAAAAATAAATAAATAAATAAAAAGTATTTTGAAAAGCCAGTTCCGGTTGTACTTCCTGTTTGACGGTAGAAGTAGCAGTAGCTTGACGCAGCGGAAAAACGCAGAGGGAGACCCGCTCTGGACCAAGTTTCACGGCACAAACAGCACAGCAGTGGAGGTAGAGAACTTACTGGACAGAGGTTGACAGCGGTTTTACAACGGAATACGGCAGATTGACCGAGCGACTGCGGTTTTATGTCGTAAACAAAAGGTGCACGGAGGTGGAGACAGCAGAAACAGCGAGCTGGACCGGAGGTGCAACAAGCGAACATGCTTACAGACCTTGCTGTAAACGCTGTGGACCGCGTGAAGCAGCAGGAAGCTGCAGAGCTCGGAGGTGCAACGAGCTAACATGCTAACAGACGGAGGAAGAATTCACCAGCTCCCAGTAAGAAATTAACTCTTTTTTTCCCCCTTCATTATGGCTCCAAATGTACTGTATGTTTTTTGATAATTATGTAAGGTACTGTGTTAGGATAGGCTAAGTGCTTGGTAACTGTACAGTACCATACATGTACTGTACGTGTATATGGTGTGGCCACTGTGTATGTGTTTTCCGACTTACATCAAAATCCGTGTTACGAACGGGAGTAGGAATGGAACTCCGTCGTAACTCGGGGACTACCTGTAATTATTTCACAGATGGATTTAAAATGCATGAAAAGTTCAATTTACGGTGACGTGACATCAAAATCCGTGTTACGAACGGGAGTAGGAATGGAACTCCGTCGTAACTCGGGGACTACCTGTAATTATTTCACAGATGGATTTAAAATGCATGAAAAGTTCAATTTACGGTGACGTGACTGGTAGAGCTGCTGCCTCTCAGCAAGCAGGTCTCTGGTTCAAATCCCAGTCCGGGGGCCTTTCTGGGTGGAGTTTGCATGTTCACTCCGTGCTTGCGTGGGTTTTCTCCGGGTACTCCGGGTTCCTCCCACAGACCAAAAAAACATGTGTGTGTATGTTAGGCTGATTGGTAACTCTAAATTGTCCCTAGGTGTGAGTGAGAGAGTGAATGGTTGTTTGTCTCTACGTGTCCCTGTGATGGACTTGGACATGTCCAGGGTGAAAAGTCCAATTTGTTTTGTCAGTCATTTCAGAAAATGAAAGTCATAGATTCATCACACAGAGTGAAATATTTCAAGCTTTTACTTCTTGGAACTTTGATGATTATTCAATTCAATTTATTTATAAAGCGCAAAGTCACAACAGGAGTCATCTCAAGGCGCAGTGCAGAGACAGTCATATACATAAAAAGTAAGACGACACTATTTATCTGAGGAGCAGACTGCATCGCAGACTCCTAGATTATGTTTATTGAGCATGGACTTTGTTGGTCCTAGATTATGTCTTACAGATAATGAAAAAAAAAATTTTCAGTGTCTCATAAAATCAGAATACTCCACAGCCAGCTGTTGGTACATTTGTCAGTGTGGTCAGTAGACAAGTCCTGCTGGAAAATGAAATCAATATCTCCATAAAGCTCGTCAGCAGAAAGAAGCATGA
>JBBPBX010074534.1:0-17556 GCA_038048925.1 Garcialebias charrua
TGTTGGGAAGGGAGCTGAGGACCCCTGCGGAGCTGGCTTTTGGAAGGCCCCCTGACGCTCCAGAGGCACCACCAGGTCCAGACTATGTGAGGAAACTACAGGACCGGTTGGAGTCAGCACATTCCTTTGCCCGGGACCAGCTGGCAAAGGCGGGACTGCGCCAAAAGAGAAATTATGATGTCACCACTAAAGGAAGACACTTCCTTGCTGGGGAGCTGGTGTGGGTCTTCAGCCCAAAGAGGAAAAAAGGTCGTTGCCCCAAACTGGACAGCAGCTGGGTGGGGCCCTGCAGTGTTCTGGAACAAGTGGGGGAGGTGGTCTACAGGGTGCAGTTGCCCCCTAGAGGCAGGAAGGTGGTCCTGCACAGGGACAGAATGGCTCCCTACAGAGGACATTCCTTCCCCGCTTTCCTAGAAGGACGTGTGCAAGGTCCTCGTGCCCATGTACAGTTGGACTCGCAACAGGAGCTGTCTTCACCTCCTGTCCCTACACCTCCTGTCCCTACACCTCCTGTCCCTACACCTCCTGCCCCTACACCTCCTGTTGCCTCTCGGAGGCCCAGGAGGCAACGCCAACTGCCTCCCCGCCTTAGAGACTGTGTTGTTCCCTCGAGGACGAGGAACTTTTTGTTGGGGGGGCAGTGTAATGATCCTTGAAGAGTCATGCTAAGTGTTAATTGTTCTTGTTCTGTTACTTGTTCTAATATTTGACATGTCCTGTTTATGACGCAAGGGTTGTTGGGAAATAAGATGGGGTGGGGCTTGAGGGAGTTTTGGCGGTTCTGGAAGCTGAGGAGTTATGGCGTGGGTCACGGCCGAACAGTGACTCTGGGTTTACTGGTCTGTTATTTGTGCTCTTTAATAAAGTGTTGGCTGAAGCAGAACGTCTGGTGCTTGAGTGACCGCGACAACGTTACAATATTTTCAGATGAACAGTACACCACTTTGATCCTTTCCTCTCTTAGTGCATCACGTATAAAATGATACTTTACATCGATGTGCTTGGATCTCTGTCTGTTCACAGGGTTTTTACACAATGCAATGGCTCCTTGGTTATCACCATGAAGCAGTGTGCAGCTGTACTTCTTGTTATCAATGCCATTTAAAAGTTGACATAAATACAGGCTTTCTTGTGTAGTAGCTGTTAAAGCTGGGGTATGTAAGATTGTAATGTAGTCTGTAACTTTTCAAACAATATATATTTTAACATATTTCTTCACTCTGTCACTAGATTGATGTTAGAGAGGTAATCTCTGAAAAAACTAAAAAAAAATATTGTCCCCTTGCTTCTCCAGGTGGTAAATAAGCATTTCTAAAAAGAAAAAGTGACCCGCCATTTTCCAGCCAATAAAAACAAAGTTTGTAACCAGCCAATAAAAACCGAGCTTGAATTTGAATCAGCCAATAAAAACAGAGCTTGAATTCAAATTTCAACAGACCACAAGGGGGCAGAGCCATATATGGCTCTGAGGGGGAGGGATCAGAATGCTTTGCTTGTTGAAATTTTTTCTAAGTGCTACTGTTCTACAGAAACTGCAGACTGAACCTTTAACCCAATGTACTCAGCCTCACATGTGGAAAGAGCCACAGTTGGTTGTTTCTTGGATTTCCAGGAAATGGCTGGACCTTGTGGTGTTAAACTGAAACAATAACCCGTGGTGCTGCGTCTGTCCTCCACTGAGGATGCCCAGTCCGAGTCACTGTAAGCTATAAGTTTCAAGTCTTCCTTGTTCTTCTTGAAATTTAATTCGTAGTCACTAGTACCTTTTAGATACCTTAAAACATGTTTAGCGTTTATTAAATCCTCTTTCATAGGTTTAGCTAATGTCTGGGAAAGTTTGCTTACTATCCAACTGATGTCTGGTCTGGTGCAGGTCATAGCATAGATCAGACTACCTACTATCTCACGATAGTTCGTAGGATCTACTACATTTGTTTTGTCGCTCTCATGATTTTCTTTGTGATCGAGCTTTGGTTCACATGGGGTGGATCTGGGTTTGCAGTCTAGCATCCCGTATTTTTCTAACACTTTTAGGATGTATTTCTCTTGGCTCATTTTTATTCCATCTTCTCCTTGTTCAAAATGTATACCTAAAAAGTTTGATATTTTTCCTAAGTCCTTCATGTTAAACTTTGATTTCATTGTTTCTTTGAAACTGTTCAAAATCTCAATGCTGCTAGCAGCGATGATCAGGTCATCCACCCAAATGAGCACGATAATCGTGTCGTTTTCAGTTTGTTTTCTGTACACACAATGATCAACTAGATTTCGTTCAAAGTTGTCTTGTTCAAGGTGATCGTTCAATAGTTTGTACCAATTTCTCCCTGATTGTTTTAATCCATATAAGGACTTCTTTAATTTATACACACATCTCGGTCCTGTTTCTGTTTGTTGTTCAAACCCCTCTGGTTGATCTATGTAAATTTCTTCCTCAATTGGGGCATGTAAATAAGCTGTTTTGACATCCATCTGATGTACTTTAAGGTCGTTTTGAACTGCTATCTGCATTAATGCTCGTACTGACGTTATATTAGCTGTTGGTGCAAAAGTTTCATGGTAATCTATACCTTCTGTTTGGCTGTAGCCTTTAGCTACAAATCTTGCTTTGTAAATCTCTTTTCCTTCATTTTCTTTAAGTGTATATACCCATTTTCCTCCAACTGAATTCCTGCCCTCTGGTAGGGTGCTCAGTTCAAATGTTTCGTTTTCTTTGAGCGAGTCAATTTCATCCCTCATGGCTTGTCTCCATTTTTCTGCATGTGGTGACTTCTGAGCCTCATTGAATGTTTGAGGGACACCAAATACAGCCCTGTAGCAATGATCGATAGTTATTTGTGTCGCATCTGATTGGTAATCTTCGAGGTATTTTGGGGGTCTTCTCTCTCTTTTTGGATAACGATCACTTTGCTCTGTTTGAGTTTGTTCATGATCAGTTTTACTCTCAGTGATATAATCTGAAAACTCGCCATTTTGAGTTTCTTGAAGAGTAACTTCCTCTTTGTCACTTGGGGTGACATTTTGGGTAATGTCCTGAGTTAATGGTGTTACATCCTGTCTATTTTCCTGCATTGGGTATCTGTCACTCTGGATCCCTTGCTCCCAAACATCTGTCTGTGTATGTTGGTCAACACCATTTTCTTTGATGAATTTTACCAGCCTGTGTCTGGAAACTTTTCTCATCTGTGGGTGGTACACTAAATAAGCTGGGCTGTTTTTGTTGTACCCTAAAAACAGTCCTCTTTCTCCTCTTGAGTCTAGTTTCTTGTGTTGGTTGTTATATGAATAACATTCTGATCCAAATACCCACATATTTGAAAGATTTGGTTTTCTTCCTGTCATTAAGAAATATGGGGTGTTCTTGGTTCTGTTATTATAGCATCTGTTGCGAATGTGGGCAGCACACTGAATGGCATATGGCCACAGTTCTTTAGGTAATCCCTTTTCTGATAACATACATCTTCCCATTTCAAAAAGTGTTCTCCATTGTCTCTCTGCTTTTCCGTTTTGGTGTGGGGAGTATGGTGATGATGTTTCGTGTCTAATGCCTTTATCTCTGAGTAGTGTTTGAAAGTCGTTACCTGTGTACTCAGTACCATTGTCTGACCTAAAACACATAACATTCCCATAGGGTGCCCAGTCTGCCAGAAACTTCTTTGTCGCTTCAGTCGCTTCACTTTTGTTTTTCAGAAAATAGACTGCAATAGCCCCAGAGAAGTCATCAGTAAAAGCCTGTAGGGGTAACAGGTCCTGACAAATCAGTATGGACCAACTCTAGTGGCTTGCTCGTTCTAACATCTGACTCCTTGTTTCTGTTGTTAATAAATTTCCCTTCTGTACAGGTGTTACATTCCATTTTGCTGTTGTCAGTGATTTTCATTCCCTCTACCACATTTTGTAATTTCATAACATCAGTCATGTTACAATGTCCTAATATTTCATGCCATGTTTTTAGGTCACAAGCTAGCTTAACTTTATCATTGTTGGTTATGTCATTTAAGTTTTCCTCAACGTATCCTTCATCATTGTTTTTCATCCTCAGGTAATACAGTTTCTCATGTACCTCAATAGGGAACACAGTACCATCTTTACCCAGCAGTTCATTTTGTCCATCTGTGAATGTTACACTAGCTCCATTTGCTGTAGCTGATATCACAGAAAATATGCTCTGTGGGTAGGATGGGATGAATAAAGCATTTTTCAGAGTAATTTTAACATACCTTCCCTTTGAGTTCAACAGTTCAATTTGTACATCACCACGCTTCAGTGCAACGTTGTTCATCTTCTTTCCATCTGCCAGTTCCATGTAGTGTCTGCTTGGATTGAAAGTCTTGTCGATTCTCGTGAACAGTTCTTCATCAGTAATGATGTGTGATGTTGCTCCACAGTCCACCATTATTCCATTTTGCTTGATGTTGAGGGGCAGATGATTCCAGCTGGCTTTGGACACCATGGTCCAGTCCCCCTCGTGGTTGTCCTGCACGTCTGACGTCTGCTTGGCCTCATCTTTCCGTCTCGGTCCTCTTCTGCATGTCTGGTCACTGTGGGTTGTGTCTTTGGATACCATGGCCCAGTCCCCCTCGTGGTTGTCCTGCATGTCTGACGTCTGCTTGGCCTCATCCTTCCGTCTCGGTCCTCTTCTGCATGTTTGGTCACTGTGGGTCGTGCTTCTGTGGTAGCTGCACCATTTTGGCTCGGCTTTTTGGCGGCAGTCCCTGGCCATGTGCCCGCGCAGGCCGCAGTTGTAACAGTTTAAAGGCGCGGCCTTTTGGCGACAGTCTTTGGCCACGTGCTCGCGCAGGCCGCAGTTGTAACAGCTTAAAGTTGTCATGTCCACTTTCATTACATTATCTGCCTTTAGGTTGCTTTCAAACTTTTCTGTCTCTTCATAGCTTCGGAGTCTGCTCTTGAATTGGGTGAACGTCAATTCTTCACTGCTCTGTGTCGTGTGAATAGCAAAAGGCTTGTATGATTCTGGCAATCCCTTCAGAATCATTGCTATTATTAGTCCGTCGCTAATAACCTCTTTTGCATTTCTCAGAGACGTTATTGCTTTTTCAGCACGTAAAACATAGTCTGTCACTGTTTCGCCGGGTTCTTTTAATAAGGACGTGAGCTCCGTGTAAAGGGCGATAATCCTGGGCTTACCCTGGCTGGCGTAATGGCCGCGTAGTATCTGCAGAGCTTTCTTCCCGTCGTCTGCGGCATCTCGCATGACCAACGACAGACTCTTATCATCGAGGGTCTGTATTAGTTCTGCGTAACATTCCGCGTTTTTCTCTTCATCTGGGTCTGCAGATAAGATGGTGTCTTTCAGGCCTAGCGTTCTTAGATAAGCCAGGAACTTTACCTCCCAAAGTTCGTAGTTGTTTTCATCTCCGTTGAAAACGAGTCTGTCCCACCGTCCTCCCGTGCGGCGTCTGGGCCCATAACCTGTTGCGTTTTCATGTTCACCGGCGTTGTTTTCTCGTTCAGCACTCATGTTAAGAACCACACTTCTTTCCGTCAGATAGCTGTAGCTTCTTTATTACGAGTGGCACACGTGTAATCACTTCTTCTACAGCAGATCTAGAACAGCGCTACCTACACACAAGAAACTCACTGCCCCTAGTGGACAACAACGATATAACATGCACACATAATAACAACAATAACATAAGATGAGAACATATTCCAACAGTATAAGATCTTGATGGCTTTCAGATTTTCCACTAATAATAGGCAAGAGTCTGAACAGATGACTACCTTTCTGGGCTTTTCCTCCACCACCCATTGTAATGCCAAAATAATTGCCAACATTTCTGCTGAAAAAATTGATAAATTATCTGTTTTTCTTCTTTTTATAAAAACTTTTTGTTTAGGAATACAGTATATACTCCTGTTTTACCATTTTTCTCTTTAGATGCATCTGTATATATTTGTGTCATATTTACATACATTATTTCTAAATATTGCTGAATAATTTGATATGACCTCCACAGGACTGTTCTATTTTTTTTTTCTTCTAAATTTACTATTGGCATTTCAAATATCCATGGAGAAATTTTTGGTTTATTTACAGTTTTACAGCATGCTACATGTATATTATTTATTCCCAAATGATTTGCATATATATTTCCATCCCATCCAAAACTTCTTATGTTATGTCCATACTCCCAACATTCTCTGAAAATCTTTTTAGTAGGATGACTTTCTTCATGCCCTTGTAAATTCAACCAATAATTTGCTGACATTTTCATCTGCTGTGCAGTGGCATTTCTCCAGTAATCACCTGCAGAGCTAAAAACAGAAAAAGTCAAGTTAGAGGGACAAAACACTAGTTAAAAGTATTAAAATTCTAGCCGAAAGTTGCAAAACCCTAGCTAAAATTAGCAAAAAGCTAGCTAAAGGAGCAAAACTAGCTAAACGTACCAAAAGCCTAGCTATAAAAAAGCAACAAACTGCCTTAAAAGAGCAAAATACGTTTAAAATAACAAACACTAGCTAAAAGTACTTGTTAAAAGAAGACTTGGATAAACAGCACTTTGAGATTTTCATTAATGAAAAGTGCGTTATAAATTGAATTCATTATTATTATTATTATTATTATTATTATTATTATTATTATTATTATTATAAACAAAATTGAGATGATGTGTATGTTGATGATGTTAATAAATCATATGATAAGTTTATGAATATTTTGGAAGCTTTGTATAAAAAAAACTGTATGTCAAAAAATTACTTAAGGAAAGATATTGTTAACAAACCATGGATGACGAAAGGATTGCAAAAGGTATGTTAAAAAAAAAGAACTATCTGTATTCATGTTTTCTGAAAACTAGAACATTAGAGACAGAAGAAAAATACAAGAAATACAAAAACAAATTAGTAGGGATTATTAAAAAAACAAAATAGGGAATATTATAGTAATTTACTACACAAGAGTAATGGTAATATAAAAGCACCATATGAGTAATGAATAGTGTTCAGAATAAACACAAGGCTAAAATGGGTATCTCTAAGTATTTTGTGGAGAACAATGAGGAAATCCATGATGAAAAAAAATTATAAATGGTAAATGGAGCTTATTTATATAGCGCTTTCCAGCCCCCTATGAGGAGCCCCAAAGTGCTTTACAATACCAGCCATCCACCCATTCATTCAGACATTCATACACCGGTAGTGGTAGCCTGCCTTGCAAGGCGCCATCCAGACCTACCGGGAGCAACTCGGGGTTAAGTGTCTTGCCCAGGGACACAACGACACATGGTGGGCGGATGCGGGATTCGAACCTCCAACCTTCTGATCAGGGGTCGACTGCCATTACCACTACACCACGGCCGCCCCAAATGGGTTTAATGATTTTGTCAATGTTGGAACTAGCCTTGCAGCTAAAATACCGGTACCAAAAGTGGATGGAGATGTGAACTCTTTAATTGATGGTTGTGTGAATAGTTTTTTTCTAAAAGGAACAGATAAAGAAGAAATAATGAATCTAGTGTGGTGGACCACTAGGGGGCTCTACTCACACCCAGTGGACCGAATGTGTTACCGGATGTTTTATTGTGAAAGGTCCAGAGGACCGGATGTTGTATGGTGATATATAAGGCGGTTCTTGGGTTTTACCGCCAGTTCTGTAGGAGTTGATTAAAGAAGGAGTTTTGCAGCTCGTCTCCTGTGTCGTCTCTTCATGACCTCCTACACTGGTGACCTCGTGAATTGAATATGCCGACATCTGACGCTCCAGCCAGCTCTCCTCAGATGTCCGCGGCTGTGGAACCTCCACAGGCGGCCCCGCACGCTTTTGCGGTGGCCGTTAAAATCCCGGACTTCTGGCTGCACGCCCCCCCGGCGTGGTTCGCCCACGTCGAATCACAGTTTGCCCTTCGAGGGATTTCTGCAGACGACACAAAATACCACTATGTGGTCGCCGCTCTGGATCCACTGTCGACCCAGCGGGCACTGAGCCTGCTCCAGGCTCCTCCGGCACAAGGAAAATACGACGCCCTCAAAGAGCTGCTCCTGAGGCGTTACTCACTTTCAGACGCGGAGCGCGCTGAGAAACTGTTTTCCCTCTCCGGTTTGGGCGATGGCACAGCTCTTGAGCTCGTCGAGAGCATGTTGTCCTTGCGGGGATCAGGCGACTGCGAGTTTCTCTTCCTCCACCTCTTCCTCCGCCAGCTTCCAGCTCCAGTGCGCACCGTGCTGGCCAGCTCCCCGTTTCTGCGGCAGAAGGATTACCGCGCGCTGGCCGAAGAAGCCGACCGCATACTTCTAACTGCGAGGACCTTCGCGGTCCGAGCGGCGGTCCCCGGATCTCCAGCAGCACCTCAGCTTCAAGCAACGCCCTCAGCGCCGGACGAGCCATCGGTGGTAGCAGGGGAAAAGACCCGCAGGCGGACAGGAGCCGTCCTTTGTTCCTACCACCAGCGCTTTGGCGCCAAAGCACGACGGTGCGTCCCGCCGTGCAGCTGCAGGCCGCAGGAAAAACCACGACGCCAGCGCACGTTGGCAGCCGCGGCTGTTGGCGACAGGGAAAAGCTGCTTTTCATCGAAGACTCGAAGTCGGGGAGGCGGTTCCTGGTGGACTCTGGTTCGCAGAAGAGCCTCGTTCCCCCGGCTGGCTCCGACAGGTTGGCAGAAGGCTGCGGGCCGCAACTAACCGCGGCCAATGGCTCTCCCATCAGGACGTTTGGTGAAAGGTTGGTGACTGTTCGTTTCCATGACCGGGACTTCCAGTGGAACTTTGTTGTAGCCGCGAGTTCAGTTCCTATTTTAGGGGCTGATTTTCTTTGTGCTCACGGGCTCCTCGTTGACATTGCTAACAGACGCTTGATCGACGCTGTATCCTTTTCGTCACTGCCTTGTGAGACGCGAGGAGCTGGGCCTTTAATGCATGCTAACTTTTTAGCTTCGGGTAATGTGTTTCAACGTTTATTGTCTGAGTTCCCCTCACTGACTGTTCCTAATTTTGCCAACACAACCACAAAACATGGGGTCGAACATTATATCCCCACGACGGGCCCCCCGGTTTTCGCACGTGCACGCCGCCTCGATGCTACTAAGCTAGCAATCGCACAGGAAGAGTTTGCTAACATGGAGCGTTTAGGCATCGTGCAGCGTTCAAACAGTCCGTGGGCCTCCCCCCTCCACATGGTGCCCAAGGCAGATGGCAAATGGCGACCATGTGGGGATTTCCGCCGCCTTAATAACATCACAGAGAACGATCGTTATCCCATCCCCCACATCCAGGACTTTTCAGTGCACCTGGCTGGGACCTCCATTTTTTCTAAAGTAGATTTAGTACGGGGGTACCACCAGGTTCCTGTGCATGTGGAGGATGTCCCTAAGACCGCTGTTATCACGCCTTTCGGCCTGTTTGAGTTTTTACGCATGCCTTTTGGTCTTAAAGGTGCAGCACAAACATTTCAGCGGTTGATGGATTCAGTCCTAAGAGGACTATCCTTCGTATTTGTGTATCTGGACGACATCCTGGTGGCTAGCAACTCGGCTGACCAGCACATGTCCCACCTCCGTGAGGTTTTTCAGCGCCTGGCAGCACATGGCCTGATTGTAAATACAGCGAAATGCCAGTTTGGGTTGCCAGTCATTGACTTTTTGGGCCACCGCATTTCTGCTAGTGGTGCCGTCCCGTTACCAACCAAAGTGCAGGCGGTGTCCAAATTTCCACAGCCCCAGTCTGTTAAAGCGCTACAAGAATTTTTGGGAATGGTTAATTTCTATAACCGTTTCCTCCCCAGGGCAGCACACCTGCTGCGACCGCTCTATGGAGCGTTAAAAAAGAAAAAGCCCAACGACAGTGTTGACTGGACACCAGAACGCCTACAGGCATTTGGTGATGCTAAAGCTGCGCTGGCCACTGCTGCCCTTTTGGCCCATCCATCCCCAGCGGCACAAATAGCTTTAACAACCGACGCATCTGATGTTGCGGTGGGGGCTGTGTTAGAACAGCAGGTTTCCGGGGTTTGGCAGCCGCTTGCATTTTTCAGCCGTACGCTACGGGACAATGAGCTTAAATACAGTGTTTTTGACAGGGAGTTGCTGGCGCTTTACCTGGCCACACGCCATTTCAGGTTTTTCCTGGAGGGCCGCCAGTTCACTGCATATGTTGACCACAAACCCTTGGTGTTTGCTATGTCAAAAATTTCTGACCCCTGGTCTGCTCGCCAGCAACGCCACCTCGCAGCGGTGTCTGAATTTACTACAGACATTCAGCATGTGGCTGGAAAATCCAACGTGGTGGCCGACTGTCTCTCCCGGGTGCTGATCTCTCCCGTATACGTTGGCATCGATTTTTCTGCTATGGCTGCGGACCAACGTAGCGACGCAGAAATACTCGAGCTCCAGTCCGGGCCCACAGGCCTCGAGTTGGAGGAACGGCAGGTGAATGACGGAGGTCCTCTCCTGCTCTGTGATGTTTCTACTGGCAGGCCCCGCCCTCTGGTTCCAGCTTCATGGCGACGCCGCGTTTTTGATTCTTTACATTCCCTTTCTCATCCAGGTGTTAGAGCCTCGGTGAAACTGGTCAGTTCAAAGTTTGTTTGGCCCGGTCTGCGTAAAGCAGTTAAGGAGTGGGCAGCAGCGTGTGTCCCATGCCAGCGTGCTAAGGTTAACAGGCACACCAAAGCACCTTTGGAACCTTTCTCCATTCCTGGTCGGCGGTTTGATCATGTGCACGTAGACCTGGTGGGCCCTCTGCCTCCATCACAGGGTTTTACTCATCTGCTGACTATAATAGACCGGACCACCAGGTGGCCTGAGGTGGTTCCTCTGACATCCACAACAGCTGCAGTGGTGGCCCGGGCATTTTTGTCTACCTGGGTTGCGCGTTTTGGCCCCCCTTCAGACATTACATCGGACAGGGGCCCGCAGTTTGTTTCTGAGCTTTGGTCTACCATGGCCAAGGGTCTGGGGACTAACGTTCACAGGACCACTGCTTACAACCCCCAAGCTAATGGTTTGTGTGAACCAGTGTTAATTTTGACAGCTATTTTTAATTTAGTTTTAGTCTTAGTCATGTGACTAAAACATATTAATTTAGTTTTAGTCATTACTTAGTCATCAGAATTTTTTTTGTTTTAGTCTAATTTTAGTTGACAAATCAATGAAAACATTTAGTCGACTAAATCTACAGTCAATTAAGTCGACTAAGTTATACATAGTAAAAACTTTTCATCAATTTCATCAATTCTCTGTAGTTACTAAAACAAAACAATGTTTTAACCATAATATTAATCTTAATATGCAATACATACAACAACAAATAAAACTTTTTTCAAACATCTTTATTTGTCTAACCTTCAGTGTTAATTTTGACAGCTATTTTTAATTTAGTTTTAGTCTTAGTCATGAAATATATTTCTATCAGTATTACATTACACCCATTATGTTCCATTATTTGTATTCACTTAATTCTGCCTTATAATGTGAAATATGACACTAGGCAGAACGTTTTTCTCTCGGGCTTTGTTTTCACTAGGGAACAGTTACACGCCTGCACATACAACAGACATAACACTGGATGATTGACATACAGAGCTGATAGTTTGTTGACAGAAAGGAGGGTCACGTGGTAGTGTAGGTGGTTCCAGGGCGGTCCTGAAGCAGTCCAAGGCGGTTCCAGGTTCCAGGAGGCGGTGACGACATCCAGGGTTTTATAACCGTGGCCCTGCCTTTGAAGATGTGTGTGTGGACTGTGCTTGGAGTCAGGTCTGTTGGTTGCTGTAAGGTTTATTCTTATAATGTACAATAAACCTGCATAAAATTTGCACATTCGTTTCAGAGCTTCCTTCAACCTTTTGAATTTGCAACAATTTGGTGACCACCGACGCTGAGAGTTTGCGGTTTTTGTACATGTAAGTAAGGTGAAGAGCACATAAGTCCCACACACGCGTAGGGATAATTTACGAGTGCCTTAAGTTTGCCCTTCCCCCACATCCCCCTTCTATGAGCTCCGGCCTGTCGGCTGGGAGACACTTTTCCTTTGGACTCCGGGAAACTGTGGGGTCGAGGCTTGATCGTGAACTCCGGGCCTCTGTCGCCGTCGAGTCACAGGGCTTTCATCCGACACACGGTTTTGCCGTAAGAGTGGGTTGCCGCTCCGGGGTCACAGGTTGCCGTGCGTGTGATTAGGTCACACCCGGGACTGTGATCGCTGTCAGAGTCACATTTTTCCTCCCCTTCCCCGTTAAAGTCGATTACCGTATTTTCCACTGTATAGGTCGCACCCATTTTTTAAGATAACTTTATTATCTTTTTATTGTTTTTTTGGGCTTTCTTTTCTTTTTCTTTGAGGCATGCGACCTGTACTCCGGAAAGTGCTGCATACAAACAAAGGCAACAGGGAAAGATTGTTTATTTTCATATATTGTTTTGTGGGTTGTTGGATGCAAGAGGGCTGGCTGGAGCCTGCACATGCAGCTGTCACACGGCCGGTCTCCCCCACTGATTTGCTGCGGTTCCCCCCCTCCTCTCCCCCGCCGCAGATGGCCTCTGGAGGTTCTGGTCCAGGGACCGGCTTGGAGCTGCTGGCTCAAACTCAGATTTATGGCTTCTAACAAGATAGCACTCTCCTGTTGGTGCCTGACACGAAGGGAAGGAGACATCTCCTTCCCTCCTCCCTCACCCCCTCCCCTACGTGCCTGTGAACCTGCATGGCACAGAGGCCTTTTTCATCCATAAATCTCACTGAGTTGTCTCCCTGGTTCTGGACCTGCTAGTGGTCCGGCTCAAGGTTTTCGGCTGATAACGGGGAGTTTTACAAGGACTGTAAAAGTTACTGTTTATTAGTGTGTACTTCAGTGCTGCTTTGGAAGAAAACTCCAGAGTAAAGTAGTTAGTTAATTGCCAGTTAACAGTTGGGTTATTACACGGTTTGTTTTTATTTTCTGTTGCTGTGACTTTTGTTTTAAACACGCTGACCTCTCTAGACCTATATTTTTGTTTTTGTTGATTTCCTTCTGTGGCAGTCTGTTGTCCTCACAATGTAGTACTGTATTTTTTGCAGATATGTGCTTTTCACTCTCAGTGTTAAAGGCACATTTCTGATTTTTATAGGTGAGGTTCCCATGAACATGTTGCCTAAAGGAGTACATGCAGGGTTAATTTCACGCCATTAATTGTTACGTTTCCAGTTCTCATCACTTCAGCCTGGTGGGGTGCAGGTCATGTTTAATGACATATGAACATGGCCTGTGTAATAGTGGTTTGGAGTACTTTGGTGGTTTATTTTTATTTTATTTATTTGTTTTTTTATATGTGTATTTCTTTTCTTCTTGGAGGACTGCAGCTTGTTTGTTCTGCAGGATCGTTCTGCCTTGGCCTTCTGACCTGCTCGACAGAGTCTGGAAGGGAGTCTTCACACAGCTGACATACTGCAGGGGGTGACTTTCTTTGGGTGTTTTCTGAGGATTTCAGCTTGGCATCTAATCAGTGACTGCTGCAGGTGTTCCATGACGACGTTTGGTTAGCAGTTAATTCTTTCTACAGTACTTGGTGGTGGATTTCACTTATACACAGATATGCAGCTCTCAATTTACAATTTTATTCCTCACCCTACAACATTCGCATTGCTCAGTACACTCGTTTGCATACACCTAGGTTCCCTCAACCGTAGCATGGACTAGTTGCATTATGACTCTGTGGTTTCGAACGCCATTCTTGGACAGATCACATGTTGTGCTGTCATTGAAGCTAGGTTTTGCTAACAACTCCTGTTAGCACCTGCACTGGACTGCACTGAACTGTCGAAATGCGTTGTGTTCAGCTAAAGCCGCAAGCTGTCACCACCTGCACTGAACTGAAATGCACTGAACTGCCGACATGCATCATGTTCAGCTAAAGCCGCAAGCTGTCATGACTCGTGCCTGAACTGTTACATGGAGTTTTACGTTTTGCACCAGTTTCACCTCAAGTCTATGAACTGTGGTCTGCACCCACTGCTGAACTCTTGACATCTCCTATGGGGGCTGGAGAACTCATGACAAGTGAAAGTCAAGCTGGAAAACGTCACTACCAAACATTGCAACCTGGCTGATGTGTCAGCTGACCATGTGATCTTCAGGTGGTGATTCGATAACTACAGTTTTTCATGATCAGTAGTCTTTGCTATGGTAGAACCTCACGCAAACTCATTATTCATACATACATGTACAGATCTCACTGACACGTGACCTGCATAGCCACACTTCTCATGGATTGTTGGATTACCATACACATTTTTGTTTTATCCTTCATGTACTCGCGTTAGAGCAGTACAGTTTGGTTCTGTTTTCTCCATCATGTTCGGTATGGGCGTTCCTTTTTGGATGGGTGTTTGTCTTTTTCTTTTCTTTTTCCTCACCTTTTTGACAGGCATAGGTAGGGAGTTTGCTGGCATGATGCAGAGAAGGAAGGTAAATGTTTTCTTTGTCCTAGAGACCGAGTGGAAGGGCAGCAAGGCTCACGGTGTTGGAGCAGGGTTCAAGCTCTCTTACTATGGTGTGGATAGCGGAGGAGATGGAGTAGAGGTTGTGTTGAAGGAGGTGTTGACATAGGATGTCGTGGTGGTGTGACATGTGTCAAATGGGGTGATGTGTCTTATGGTTGAAGTATTAAGTCTGATGCTACTGGTTGGGTTCGGACGTTTTGAGTTTTTATTTTTTCTTTCTGGTAGTATTTCCACCTGCAGTACAGATGACGTTTGTGTTATGAGCTTCCATTATTTTCTTTGTAACAGGATGTTTTTTGATTGCCTCCTGTTTCAAAAAGGGGATGGGAGATAAGGAACATACTGTATAGTTAAACACACCATTTCAAATAACTAATTAGATCAACGTTTTAACTCTTCATACAGTGATGAGAGCTGGAAACAGTTATACATTTGATAAAGTTATAAAAGATCATTTTAATAAGTGCCTAAAAACAGGTTGTTGGATAGTAGTTGCTCAACAAGATTCTGAATGTTTGGGGTAATTTATATAGATTTAGTGCTGACTTTTTCTTATTTTTCATTTACAGGTCAAATCTGGACTGCTGATGATCTGTCAGCCCTGTGACAGAACGTGTAAGATAAAATTGTGAATAATTTATATTTGAAAAGGGGAAATGCACTTTACAATCACATGTTTCCACAGCTGTGATGGACAAGCAGAGAAACCTTACCATAACTGGGTTTACATTCCTCCCCTTTTCAGCAGATTAATTAATGTTGAATGAATGCTTAATGTTGCAGTGTAAACAATGAAGGGAAAATCTATTTCCCTGCACCATTTTTTTTATCTTACAGGTTAACAGGTGGAACATGCAGCAGAGCAGAACTAATCACATTAACTAACAAACTAACCAACTAATCACTAATATATGCCAAGATTTTCTCATTATTTGTTGAAACCTCTCAATTGTTGTTTACACCGTATGTTGAAAGGATACATATGGTTATTCTTACACCTGTGAAGAATGACTGTGAGTTTGATCCAGGAGGTCCAGAAAGGATTGAAGGTTGTTGAGATGAATGAGTCAGACAGAATGTGAATGTTACAGACAGATTAATGTGACTACAGCAAACCCTCGACCTACGTCACCTGCGACCTACGGCAACTCAGACTTACGATTTTATCATATTTAATAAAAATATGATTAAAAAAAAAAAAATTATATTATTATTTTTTTTTTTGTGTGTTTAAATGTTATTAATTTCATGTGTATAGCACTTTGTTGCGGCTGTGGTTGTTTTAAATGGCTTTATAAATAAAGTATAATTATTAATATTTCGTTTTTAATTACAATCTGATCGTATTTACGCAACTTCCGGTCGTTTCCGGTCGTTTCCGGTCGTTTCCGGTCGTCATGTTACAACCTAACCAGAGGCTACTGAGGACCGTGTGTCCGTTCAGGGTTGCCTCATACGGATAAATTTGCTGGAAACACTCGGCCAACTCTGTGGACGTCTCAGGCCCGGAGGAGCAGCCGCGGATCGCCCCGTGATCGCTTCAACAACGCCGCCCGACATGCTAACGACAGCAGCTAACAGAGCAGCTAACACAGGCGAAGACACCGAGCCGACATGCCGCGGAGGAGCCATCTGCGGCCGCGAGCTCGCCGCAAATGTCCGCCTGGCAGTCGGGGGACACCGAGCTAACGCGGAGATACAAAGCCGACAGCCTTTTTGAATGAACTGACATGCTAACCAGTGCTGCTACTGGCGCGGCCTAACCGTAGCTAACGCCGAGCAGCTGTTTTGGAGGGAGGAACATCGCGGAGAAACGGCTTTCAGTAAGTTTTTTTTTCTTTCTGGCTCCAAATGTATGAAGTTAAGAAGCTAACAGTCATTCTTTTAAACAGTTTTGACCACGTGTGTGCGTGTGGAGCGTAAGGAAGCTGTGGGAGCTCTCACCCGAGCTGATGCTATAAGACGAAGGCAGGCTTTGACCAGCTCAAAGTAAGACATTATATTTTTTTATTATTTGTACAGTACTGTATTCATTTACTGTACAGTTCTGTGCATGTTCATGGCCTAGTATGTCTCCTTTTTCAGTCTCATGCCATTAAATATGTGTGCGGCGCTCCGTTAGCGGTATAGCCGCGACCTATGTCAGAAACGCGGACCTACGACAGGCAGGTGTTTTTGGTCCGCGAGGTACGACAACATCGACCTAAGTCACACACGTAGGTCCCTATCCCTGACGTAACTAGAGGGCTACCTGTATATATATATGTTTGTGCCTGGTGAATGTGCAGTACAATAGTTGTGTGTTGATAGATTTTTGTGTATTGATAGATTTTTGAGAAAGGTGTACAGGGGTTTCACTACTTTTCTATAGATATAATTTAGTTTTATCAATTTTGATTCTTATTTGAACGATAATTAGAAATGTTTTAGAGGATACATTTTAGCTGCACCTTGTTAAGAAGTATCAGAGTAAGCCTAGCGGTGAATTTTACTGATAGGAAATGTTTGTGGTAGAACATTCTGGTACAGAGAATAATATATATATATATATATATATATATATATATAGGAAATGGATGTGAATAAGATAATTGAGTTTGACAGGTTATGGAAGGATTTTTGTGTTTTCTGTTCGGATCAGATTAATCATAGATTTAGTGTTAATTTTTTGATTGTGGTCTTAGCCCTTATCACAGACATCTCTGAACAAGAGCAGTTGAGCTTTTCTCAGATATTGGATTAGTTAACAGAGTAGTGTAGGGCTTTTCTCCTCACAGGTGTCTATGATGAAGAAGATGAAGAGGCCTGACACCAGTTCTTTGCTAAGGTTAACACATACCAGAAATGGAGCAGAGTATATGCAATGTTTTGAAGTTTGTTAAGAGTTGATAAATCAATTTTTGGGAAATTTAAGGTTTTTTGAGAAAGTATTGGATTTATAAAGTCAAATTAAAGTCCAGTTGTTTTTTATTGAACGCCTTTTTAAAGGTATTGAATTTAACTTCATTATTCCTGCATATACCCTGTAGAGGCGTGTTTGTTGATAGGAGGGACAGTCCGCTCGGTTCTTTCTTGTTTTTATTTTTATTTGTTCGTCTTTGCATCTATTTTTGTCTTGTTTGTTTTTG
>JBBPBX010074536.1:5518-17556 GCA_038048925.1 Garcialebias charrua
ATACAGTTGTAAGCAACAGAAATAGAACTTTGTGCTTACCTTGCTAATTCAGATGGGTTTCTAAATTAACATTAGCGTTTACCACATTTAAACCAAACTTTGGAAACTACTTGTAAAATAATTAAAAGTTTTGAAATGATCGCCGCTCATTTTAAAGAAGCACTGCATCAATTTACGCTGAACTTCTTTGCTCTAGCAGCTTATACAGTACACCATCTGCATTGTTATATTCTCTGCTAGTCCTAAAGGAGCTGTAAAATGATTTTCACAGGCTTGCACACCTCCATCGAGGCTAACCTTGCTAGATGCTGGAGACAATGGAGCCCTGACGATGATGAAGCTGCCCAATCATGTCACCTAGGCAGGAGGGAGAATGGTGTTTAAATTGTCCAACTTTATGTCTGCTTCATCCTCCTCTTGGTTGCTGCCTTGTCCTCTTGAGTAAAGAAGCTGACAATACAGTGGGTTAACTCTGTCACAGGCTTTTCCATCATGGAAGTTATTTGGAAGTTATTTAGCTAGTGCACAGTCTGTACTGTGGTCAACAGTTCAAATTCCTGGGCCGATGACAATATGTATATGAGTGGGAAAGATGAAGCACCAACATCTGCCTCCACCCTCATTTGCCCCACTCTGGGTCCTTGAGCAAGGCTCGGATCCCCCAGCTGCTCCCAGACTGCCTTAAATGGTGGTTGCATCAAGAAGAGCATCCATCATTAAAACAGTTGCCAGGTCTTTGTGCGAGTTCACTCTCTGTGGCAACCCTGAAAACAGATCTGGCACAAAGTAAAAATAAAAAATAACATTTTAGTCACATTATTTTCTTGACAAAAATTTAATGACAAGGCCAGAGCCAAAAACATTCAGATTCAAGACTAATGGGATTTTATGTCTACTAGAGACCCAGAAATGTGTACTTTTTCACACATTTTACTGTTTGTCACCTCACCAGTATCAGCCGATTTAAAAAGAGACCATGAAATGTTTGGAAAAGTCTCGAAATTGCTTTTAATAATTTTCTGGTCCTGACATTTGAAATATAGTTTGTTCAAAAGTTCTAAACCAACCCTAATTTTGTTGTATTTGTTAAACCTATTATTTTCAAACTTGACTATTTATATGTTTGGACTAAGAATATCTTGTGCTGAGAAATGGCAGAGTTGTACCTGTTTTGGTCAAATCTTGAAAATAACATCTTGTGTTACATTGTGAATGATCCTCGGCTACAACCTCATCAAATTAGAAGTAAAGTATCTGTAAAAATGACCGACATGGTCATTTTGGTGATCATATTGATTATCTGTGGTGGTCATCTGGATTGACTCCAAGAGTTAATCAGTTGTAGGTGTATTCTGCTTGTTTTGTCCATTCAGTGATCTGGGAGATATTTTAATAGCAAAAAAACTAACAATTAATGCTGAAAATTTAAGGGAAAATCTGGTCCAATGATTATCACTTGGAGTATGTGTTGTGGATGACTCAAAAACAGTTGCACCAAATTTTTTCACATCTATAAAATGTACAGGCAATTCTAGAATATAACCATTAGTGGTGCTTAGCCCCCAGTATTGACAACGGCTCTTGGCTTGAACAACACAGCAACAAAGTTTAAGTCAAAGTCAAAGTCAACTTTATTGTCAGAACTGCAGTATGTACAGGACATACACAGGACCGAAATTGCATTTCTCTCAGTCCCTCGGTGCAACAGTAACCATCTAAACACTAAACACTAAAACATTTAATAAACATAAGCATAAAATAGTAAAAGTGTAACACTGTCCTGAGTTTTTTCATAATAGTATAAAAGTATGAAAATTTACACCAACACTGAAACACCAAACACCCAATGAACATAAGCATAAAATGAAATAATAAAAGTGTAATACTGTCCTGAGTTTTTGCATAGTAGTATAAAAAGTATAAAAAGTATATCTATAAAATAAACTGAAGGTTCTAGCATTGACATTTGCAAAGAGTGGCACAGCAGCATATAAGTTAATGTACACAGTATATGTATGAGGTAGTTGATGTTGGTATAGAGGCAAAGTGGCATATGCAGTGAGGCACATAAGGCACATTTGGCATCCTTAGATAAGGCTAGTCAGAGAATGCTGTATATGTATCTGCAGTAGTGTAGATAAAAGTAGTGTAAATGTAAACAGTAGTAATAAATGTAAAGCAGTAGTAATAAATGTAAACCGTATTAATAAATGTAAACAGTGAATGTAAACAGTAGTATGACTATAGGCAGTAATGTAATACAAACATTAGTGCAAATATGAGAAGTAGTGCAAACTGAATGAGCACATGACCGAGAGTTTAGTGAATAACCCGTTTGATGACACAGGGTCCAGTGTTAAAAACTTTGTGTTGAGTGGTAATGTGTGAGAAAGTTTTTTGTGTTAAGGCAGTTCAAATGGGAGGGGAGGCAGAGCAGGCAGAGTGTTTAGCATTCTGACTGCCTGATGAACAGAGCTGTCTCTCAGTCTGCTGGTTCGAGCCTGGAGACTCCTCAGTCTCCTCCCTGATGGCAGCAGTCTAAAGCGGCTGTGTAGTGGGTGTGTGGGATCACCTGCCATGCAGTGGGCTTTCCGAGTGAGGCGTTTGCTGTGTAAGTCCTGCAGTGAGGGCAAGGAGGTGCCGACGATCTTCTCAGCTGCTTTCACGATGCGCTGGAGGCTCTTGCGGCAGGATGCAGTACATGCACCAAACCACACAGTGATGCAGCTGGTCAGGACACTTTCTATGGCACCCCTGTAGAAGGTGCACATGATGGGGGTTGAAGCTCCAGCCCTTTTCAGCTTGCGGAGAAAGTAGAGGCGCTGGTGAGCCTTCTTGGCCAGTGCTGCAGTGTTCCTGCTCCAGGACAGGTCCTTTGAGACGTGCACTCCCAGGAACTTGGTGCTGTCCACTCTCTCCACTGCGGTGCTGTTGATGGTCAGAGGGGCATGTTGTGCATCCCTCTTCCTGAAGTCCACGACAATCTCCTTTGTCTTCTCCACGTTGAGAGTGAGATTGTTGTGTCCGCACCACAAGGCCAAGCGGCTCACCTCGTTCCTGTAGTCCGTCTCATCGTTGTTGCTGATGAGACCTACCACTGTTGTGTCGTCCGCAAACTTGATGAAGTGGTTGGAGCTGTACGATGGTGTGCAGTCGTGTGTTAGCAGGGTGAATAGAAGGGGGCTCAGCACACATCCTTGTGGGGCCCCTGTGTTCAATGTGATGGTGCTAGATGTGTTACTCCCGATCCGTACTGTCTGTGGTCTCCCGGTCAGGAAGTCTAGCAGCCAGTTACACATTGAGGTGTTCAGCCCCAGACTGTCCAGTTTATGGATGAGCTGTTGGGGGATGATGGTGTTGAATGCCGAGCTGAAGTCGATGAACAGCATTCTAACATAAGAGTCCTTCGTGTCCAGATGTGTGAGAGCTGTGTGGAGGGCAGAGGAGATGGCATCGTCGGTTGAGCGATTAGGTCGGTATGCAAATTGGAAGGGATCCAGGGAGGCAGGGAGGACAGATGTGATGCTTTTCATGACTAGCCGTTCAAAGCACTTCATCAGGATGGGGGTGAGTGCTACTGGGCGATAGTCATTGAGACATGCGGGCGTTGCCTTCTTTGGGACAGGGATGATGGTGGTGGCTTTGAAACAGGTGGGGACGATGGCCTGGCTCAGTGAGATGTTAAAGATGTCCGTGAAGACCACTGCGATTTTGTCTAACCATTTTGTCTGATGTTTTTTCATGAAATCCATCTGATCGCAAAGTGTTCATAATGCAAAACCTCAACAATGATGTTGGAGAAAAAGGGGGTGCAGCTCCTGCAAGTAAGGGCATTCACTTCGGGACAAATGATTGGGCAGTTGCTGATAACTAAGCCTCCTTGATTGATTGATAGATGGTATCGAGGATCTGACTCGTGCAAAAAAAAAAAATTATAGATTATATTGTCCAGTTTAAGAGTGTCATCATTTATTCAATATTTTGGTGAAATTAAGATGTGACAACTACCGTACTTTTCGCCCTAAAAGTCGCACCACCTTAAATGTCGCATCAGTCCAATTATGTCCAATAAAGTGGAAAAATCCATAAACGTGTCGCACCTCCGTATACATCGCATCTATTATGCGTTACCGCTGATGCGTCGCATATGTTACGCGTCAGCGGTGACAACCCGGAAATGTGGGCCGGTGTTTTGCCAAAAATGGATTGGTTGCGAAATGGCCACAGGTAGGGCTGGGCGATATGAGGAAAATATTATATCGCAATATTTTTTGGCTATATCACGATACACGATATATATCGCGATATCTCCAAAATCAATGAAAAAATGATTCAAAATTGATAAAAAAATGTCAACACTAAATTTGAACAAACTTAAATATTTTATTTTAACCATCAATTGCACACATAAATAAAAAGTACTTCAAGCAAAAAGGAAGAATAAATAATTTAAACTTAAAAAGGTGCTCTTGTGCTTTTAACATTTAAAAAAATGTTAAATCAAAACATTTAAGGCCTTTAAAATACAAAAACAAAAGTGTAAACAGTGGCCATAAAATTTACTGACCCAGAACAGTCACAGGTAACAACTCTAAACTATTTGCATGTGCTGGTAATTTTTAACAACAAACCACAAAATGTGCACAAGTTTCAAACTGTGCCAAGTTCAGGCAATGTCTGCAAAACCTCTGAACAAGAACAGATTTATCACAGTACTGCAGTAAATGTGAGCCTCTGTGTACTGTATCCGGTTTTATTGTGAAAGGGTCAGGGGGTTGTTTCCGGGTTCACGAAGACGTTCTCGAAGTTGCTCTACAAAGTGTCGCATTGAATCCTTGTGTAAAAACACGACAGCCTCCACTCAGAAACGTGAACAGAGAGGTGGAGACTAGGGCTGTGCGATATGACGATATATATCGTGGGGACGATAGAAACGTGTCTATCGTGCTACTTTCCTTCTATCGTCTCTATCGTGATAAATAAGAATAAAAAAATAACTGTCGCAAATAAGCTTCATATTGTGGTTTTGCGAGATGACGGCGCGGCTTTATGTTTGACGCACGCGCGGGTTTGCGACACATGCTTTACGTGGTTAAACTCGAGAGCAACAGAGACGCAGGCGCATGAAGCCGGTGTCTCAACCATAGATCTCAACAAGGAGAAAACAGCTGCACAGGCAGCCCAAGAAGAATAACTTTTACCAAAAAGAGGGGGAAGCTCACCTTGTTAGCTTCCATTATTTCGCTCCGCTGAAACTCGGAGACAAAATGGGTCCAGAGGACACGAACCCAGAGTCCAACCGAGTCCGAACTCGGGTCCAGTTAACCAATACAAAACAGACCAGAGACACAACAGAACCGCAATCAAACGCAACGTTTTCTCTTTTCTGTTTCTTGCTTTGTTTACTCAAACTTCAGAGCGGATTTCTTCTTCGTGAGTTTCATTAGCAGCTGTTGTTTTACCGCCACCTGCAGGAAAAATTTGGACCAAAGTAGAAAAGGAGTTGTTTGTTTGTTTGTTTGTTAGTTTATTCATTTTATAAAATGAAATACAACAATTAACGTATTCATAATAGAAAAAAATAATAAAATGAAAGGTAGCAGATGAAGAATAAATCTTATTAAATCTGCTCCTTATTCATCTAATAACAGTTCAAACAATATTTTCTATAATAACAAAATAAGTAAATAACTCAGTCAATTTTCAATTCACATATATCACACATTAAATTAGATTCATTTATATTTTTTTTAGCAATTCATTTTTTACCAGTTTCTTAAATACAAGGAATGATTTGGCTTCCTTAACATTTGTCATTTGGCATTAAGTCATCGTACTCCTTGAATTAAGGTAGATCTTAGGTAGATCTAGTTTCTACTTTGGTCCAAATTTCCTTGTTCTTTTTGTTCACATTCTTATAAATGTAACTATCTGTAGTAAAATAATAAAATAAAAAAACTTTGGTCCAAATTTTTGCTGTACACACACACACACATCGTGTTGTATATATCGTGATATATATCGTTATCGTGATATAAAAAAGTCCATATCGTGATATATGATTTTTTCCATATCGCCCAGCCCTAGTGGAGACATTATTAAATCAGCTGTATCGCTAAAGACACGGTTAGTCTCAGCTGTGGAAGAAGACGGCTAACGCGTTAGCCATCTTGTTAGCCACTAAGGACCTTATCTTTAGCGATAATGATAAAATGCTGATTTAATAATGTCTCCACCTCTCTCTGCGGTGCACGCATGACTAAATGAGCTCAGACCCGTGGTTTGTTTTAAGGAAGCAGCAGGCTGGAAAAACACTCGGTTCTGCCGTTTCACGGTTCATGCTCCACTCCGCTGTTTAAATGGTGAAAAAGATTCGTAGTTCCGACCTTTCTTCGGGATTATTTTCAGCATCGTCTACAAAAACATTTTTTATGCCCTCATCTGACAATTTAATCCAAACTAGCTCAGAAAGAACATTGTTTTTCCCCCTCAGCAGCTGGCAGCGCTCTTCATATCTGCCGTGTTTACATGTTGTGCTGAAAGTCTCGCGCGCGGCTCCTGCAGCCTGCAGGAAGGAGGGGGGCGAGTGGGAGCCCGCACGACAGCAGGAGGATCCTCGATATACACGATATAGCCCTTTTAACCATCGTACATTTAAAATATCGCGATACATCGAGTATATTCGATATATCGCCCACCCCTAGCCACAGGAGTGTGCACGGTAGGACTTTAACAAGATTAAAACTTAAAAACAATTATTTGTTTGCTGAAAATTATAGCAAAGATGTGTCTTAGCTGAACTTTACCTTAATAAATGAACATAATTGTCAAATCAACTGGATTTAAAAATTAGTTTCGCTACATGCAAAACGTGCACCCGCATGGGTGGGAATGCTGCATTTCCTTGAAATTTAACAAGATAAACGGCTAAAAAAATTTTGTTTGCTGACATTATAGTAAAGGTGTATCTGAGCTGAACTTTTCCTTAATAAATGCACATAGTAGTCAAATCAGCTGGATTTAAATTGTTTCGCTTTGACGGTCTTCCAAACGTGCGCGTGGTGCGAAAATAAATTATAAATAAATCTAATTTTAGCTCAAACATCTCCTAAAGCTAATCAGTTGTAAATGTCCATCCAGTGATTACTTTCTGTAAGTTTCATCAAAATCTGTCCTGTGGTTCTTGAGCTATTTTGCTAACCGTGAAACACTGAGCTAACAGTAGTTCAGAGCTCCAGAGAGCAGGAGGCCGTGCTGCGACAGAAGCCGTTTACGCATTGGCCGGCCCTCCCCGGCTCTCCCAGCTTCTAACCCGGGTTCGGCGTCTTCGCATTTACCTTTTCCGCCCGGGATCCACCCTTGTTCTGGAACCATCTTCACCGTGGTTCTTATCGGGCCGAGCCCGACAGAGCTAGTTTCACGTCATGTACTGCTCTCATTTGATTCGTTGTTTGCAGCAGGGGCGGGACTCATTCAAACAACCTCAGCGCGAGGGTTGAATTTCATTCAAATTTAACTACAGAAACGAGAAACCCCTAAAACAATTGTTAGCTGAATTAGTGTTTCTGAGTTAAATTTTTGTTAATAACTGATCACAAATCAGCTTATGTTACAACGTAAATAACACGAAGCGCACACCCCTTTCCGCCTTTCAGCGCGACCTGAATGTCATTAAACAATAACTAATATTGTCTAACTGTTGCGCGCAGCCAGGGTTTTAAAATATAACGAATAATCTCTAACTTTTACGTGCAGCTAAAATGTCAAGAGGAGTGATTCCTATATGGGGAAGTTGGACACCTGAAAATTCAGTCCGCTCGAATAGCTCAACGAGTTAATGCATTGTCGTTTTGACCGGGAGAAGTGGGTTCGCTTCCCGCCTGGGACAAAGTTATTTATTTTTTTATTTTTTTATTGGAGTAAATAAAAAGGAGTTTGTTAACCAAACAAACTCCTTTTTATTTAAAAGAAAATGTGAATAAAGAAAAAAAAAGTAAAATAACTTTGTCCCAGGCGGGAAGCGAACCCACTTCTCCCGGTCAAAACGACAATGCATTAACTCGTTGAGCTATTCGAGCGGACTGAATTTTCAGGTGTCCAACTTCCCCATATAGGAATCACTCCTCCTGACATTTTAGCTGCACGTAAAAGTTAGAGATTATTCGTTATATTTTAAAACCCTGGCTGCGCGCAACAGTTAGACAATATTAGTTATTGTTTAATGACATTCAGGTCGCGCTGAAAGGCGGAAATGGGTGTGCGCTTCGTGTTATTTACGTTGTAACATAAGCTGATTTGTGATCAGTTATTAACAAAAATTAAACGCAGAAACACTAATATATATATATCCAGCTAACAATTTTTTTTTTGCCGAGTCTCCTCTCTTAAAACACGAACACTCCACCCACGTGAAGAGAGCACCCCACCCACTTCCAGAGAACTGCCCACCCACTTCAAGGCGGCTCTGCGGCAAATGCGTAATGAACGCGGGTGGCCCAGAGCCACCCAGGGGAGCCCCGGGCCATTGAGGGCTGGCCAATGCGTAAACGGCTAGAGTGAGTCCGACCAGATGAGTCTGCTGTCAGACACATGAGCTGGGAACGGTCGATGGACCCTAGCGGCCAAAACTGATACTGCGCTCCTAGCAGCCGAAAGTGGTACTGCTCCATTTTTTTGTCAGAATGAATGGAAATGGTCATATCTCAGCCAAAATTTGGTCTAAAAATATGGGAAAAAATCCCTAAATATGTCGCTTCGCCGTATAAGTCGCACAACATGAAAATTAGTAAAAAAAACTGCGACTTATATGCCGGAAAATACGGTAAGTTTCTTTAGAAAATCCCAATGATGGTTTCTTTATTTTTCAGTGGTGCTGAGTTAAAATTTAGGGGTGCTTGAGCAATCCCAAAAAAGAGGCTAAAATCACCACTGCTAAATAATATCCATTACTGTATTGTGTTTTTAGAAGCTGAGTTGGCTGTGAAGAATCTTAACCAGCACCTCTAAATCTGAGGCCATGGTCCTCAGTCAGAAAAGGGTGGATTGCTCTCTTCTGTTTGAGGTTTGAGGGTGAGGTTCTGCTTCAAGTGGAGGAGTTCAAGTATCTCGAGGTTTTGTTCACGAGTGAGCGAAGAATGGAGCATGAGATGGACAGGTGGATTGGTGCAGCGTTTGCAGTATTGTGGACTACGTGCCGGTCCGTTGTGGTGAAGAGGGAGCTGAGCTGAAAGCTCTGTGTTTACCGGTCGGTCTACATTCCTACCTTCACCTATGGTCATGAGCTCTGGGTAGTGACCAAAAAAATGAGATTGCAGATACAGGCAGTTTCCTCTGCATATTAGCTGGACTCTCCCTTAGAGATAATGTGAGAAGTTCATTTATCAGGAGAGATTCGGAGTAGGACCACTGCTCCTCCACATAGAGAGGAGCCAGTTGAGGTGGTACAGCCATCTAGTAAGGATGCTTCCTGGACGCCTCCCTAGGGAGGTGCTTCGGGCATGTCCGACTGGGAGGAGACCCTGGGGAAGCCCCAACTAACTCGAGACTACGTCTCTCGGTTGGCCTGGGAACACCTTGGAGTCCTCCCAAAAGAGCTGGAAGAGGTGGCTGTGGAAACAGATGTCTGGATCTCCCTACTCAAGCTGCTGCCCCCGAGACCCAACTTCGGAACAAGTGGAAGATGATGGATGGAGTTGGCTGTGGTAGCTGTGATAAATTGGACTGACTCCAAATATTATTCATTTGTAGATGTACATCCAGTGATCATTACAAGTCTAAAATCATGCGTGTTAGACCCCAACCTGTTGCAAAAAGAGATCTGTTCATGATGCCCATGAACATATGGTTCATGGGCATCATGAATCATATGTTCATGTTTATATCCTGATGCATGCTCAATAATCCAGGTAGAAAAATCTAAAAAAAAACTTAAGTCTGGTCCTCTGGACATTCAAAAAACAACTCTTTAGGGATGAAGATGTTCACATCCTTGATAGAGAGGAACGATGGTTTGAGAGAGGAGTAAAGGAGGCCATCTTTGTGTACAGAAACCGTCCATCATTAAACAGAGGTGGAGGCCTCCGTGTTCAACTGTCCCCCTCTTACAATGCTGTTATTGCTAGTATCACTCAGCCCTCTGTAAATAGCAAACAACCATCAGGGTGCTAACGATCCATCGTTAGGCTGATGGTCCTCCTTAATCACGTGAGCAGCTGGTTTCAGCTGTCATCAGCAAACTGGTTGATCCACTACGAGCAGGTGCTGTCTATTAGACTGAATACAGCTCCTCAGACTGAGGAAGTCTTTCGGACGAAAGACGAAACGTTTCTACATTTTTTTGTTTGTTTTGTTAGGCCCGAGCAGCGAAGCGCTGCGAAGGCTTATTGTAATCGTAGTGTTTCAGGCCCGAGCAGAATTGTTTTCCCGCCAAATGAATTGGCTTTTTGGGGGCCTTAACATATCCCAAAACTCACCAAATTAGGCGAGCGCATCAGGACTAATGAGTTTTGTTTTTCGATTGTCCAGGGGACCAGACTTAACTTTTTTAGATTCATAACTTTTGACCAAAAATTACTTGACAATTCAACTTAAAGATGGCAGCCGTCTTGAATCAGGTTGACTCCATCTGTTTATGAAAGTACATCAAATGAGTACATTTTGCAAGTTTATTAAAATGTGCCTAGATTTTTATGAAACATTTTGGAAGCAAACACAGAAAATTGCATACAGTACATGTACTGGGACAATCACGGGCAAAAACTTTATCAAGCATTTTGTCTTTTAATGGCGGGTGATATTGAATGATAATTTAAAATGTTTGCACAGTAGTTATCGTGGTCATTGTTTAATTTATATGCCTTGTGGAGTTTGTATATGTATGGTAACTGCATGCTATCTGCCATATGTTACAGACTTGTAGTAACTGGTGTGCTCACTTTTTTACACAGTTTACTGTGAAAATGAAAATAACTTCACAAAATGAACTTGTGTTGCACTGAAGAACGCCTTAAATACCACAAACAGGCAACAATATTTCCTAGGTTCTGTCTACTGTACATTATCAATAAATGTTTGTAGCTGAGTGTCAACAATGGACAACAATATGTTAAGAAATATGGAAATCTAATAGATGTGGAAAAGTCTTCATTTTTCAAAGTGAAAAGATGTAAGCTCTATGATAAAAGTTGTTGTCTTCATAAGTCCTGCTCAGAGGTGCCACTAGACGACAAGTTGAAATTGCTTCATTACACAATTAAGATCCAGAGATCTACTATGTAAATATCACAAATAGAATAAAAATATGCTGAAACTTCAATGGAAAATAGTTGAGTATTGAAAAGGTGATGCCTCAAGAAGTTTATTTTTTATTTAATCTTAATTTCCTCTCCCAAAGGCCACATGTCTGACAGTGGAATATTATTGATTTTCTTCAACTAATTTATTCACTTTCAGCTTCACCCCTGCAGATGAACACACACATCTGAGCTCCCATTGACACCTGTGTCCTCGTCCTTTAGGTCGATATCTGCGACTGAAGATGTTCCGCGAGGATCACGGCTCCTGGATGACCATGTTCTTCAGCACTATCCTCTTCCTTTTCATCTTCTCACACATCTACAACCTTTTCCTGCTGATGGCTGGAAGCATGGAGTAAGACATTTAATTCATTTTCTTGTCTGACTCAAGATGCTGCGTCTATGTCAGCCAGGCTTTTGATGTTTTAAACATTATCATTAATAATGTTTTCAGAAGCAGAATTAATTACATTGCTCCAGTGTCCTGTTCTCTTCAACTTACCGAGAGGCATGAATAAATCAAGACCAACCACATTTGTCTTGAAACGTTGAGGTCAGGAATTGGTATAAAAAAAGTTACGGTGTCTGTCTCTTATGATCATTAGTAACTGAGCAAAAGATGAATGATGCGCAAAACGGCACCAAAATATACATATATAGTATCACATGTACCATATCACTTGAGCTTTCATCAATACGTTGAAATTGAAGTGAAAAGATCTACAATGCATGAGTTTTCAGCCC
>JBBPBX010074538.1:0-17555 GCA_038048925.1 Garcialebias charrua
GAGCTTTTGGAGCGGACCGAGGTCCGGTTCCATTTGACGTAAAGTCCGTTGTTGTACACAGTTAGTGTGCTGTCTTCTTTGGAAGGCGGGGGAGTTAGCCTGTTGTGTTTTAGCTCATTGACAGTATTTTCTGCGGTGTAAAAATACGTTTGTTTTGTGAAAGAAGGGTCTAGAACCTTGGGTCGAGCTATAATGCTAAAAGCGGTACCGGGACAAGATGGCTGCTTAAAACGCTGTGATTGGTCCATTGTGTGTCGCGTTCAAGAACGTTGGTTTCTGTAGAATCTGGTTGTCAGGTTCATTTTTGTACACATTTCTGACGGTTTATTTGTGTTGTTTGAGTTCTATGCACGTGGTATCGTCGAAGACTGGCTTAACCGCAGTGTTTTGCGATATTTATGACTGTTTTAGAACGTTAAAAAGTCCGTTCCACGCTCTTGTTCGACCGACCGCAGGTCCGTGAACACAACGCTCGAACGGCACGTCACACGTGGGCGGCGTTAGGTTTGGAAGACACAGTTTCCCATGAACACTTGGGTTTTAGAACTACAGTTCTGTCTTCGCTGTGATTGGTCGATTACGCTGTAAGTGTTGACGCTTGCGCAGTGGGTGAAGCCCGCTCCTCGTCAACTTTCACTTCACAGCTGCTTGTCCCAGACGAGTTTCCGTGCTTGTTTGTCCATTACTGTCATTGAAAAGACTGTTTAAACGCGGTGTTTTTGAGATTTTAATGGGTGGATTGAGTCGGTTGCTCTGAGACTGCCGATCGCCATGTGACCAGGTCACGTGACACCGATTTTGCCGGTTTTATGAGGACCGACCTTATTTCTTTTAAACGCAGTTTAAAAGGTTTCACAGTTCAACCGATTTTGCTCACATGATTTCGTTTTTGTGAGCCTGGGGCTCTGAAGCTGTACCACGTAACGCTTTGGGTCTGTCTGCTTGATGCTTTTCATCCGTGTTAGATGTCTGTGGGCTAAAAGCTGCAGCTTCGCTCACGGGTGATAACAGCGCCTCTATAGCGGTCGGATAGAGAAATTGCGGTCGCTGTGATAAATTTATCCAGCGCTGCTCGCCCCACCTGCTGGTTACATTCGAAGACGCAGTCTTCCTGTAATTTGTACGTTTGAACGTTCCTGTTTTTAAACAGGGAACAATTTGAAATATTGTACTCACAGCACACTTTTCGTTTGATTTTCACATAAAATCAAATGTTGATGGCAGAACAGTTACACAGATTTAATACAGACTTGTCTGTTTTTGATGAAACTTGACACTTTTATCATCAATTCTGTGCAAAACTAGCTCTCTGTCCCTGTTTTGTTTTAAACTGCAAGGTTAAAATAACACACATGAGGCGTCCTTTGTTTTGATTTTCACAAAAATCTCACAACGACAGCCGTTTTTGTTTGACCTTGTCACAGGTCGACAAATTACTAAACATCACTGATTTTTATTTCATTTAACATTTTGGATGTTTTCTGAGCAGCTCATACACTTTGCATATTTGCAAGCTGCGAAATGAGACCCGCTTTACTTGATTTTTCACAGAAAATCAGTACAAAGATGGACGTTCAAACAGGTGAGTCACCTGAGGGGGCCTCTTGCTCTGTGTATCCTAGATGGATGGATGGGGGCCTTGGGTTTCCTGCCCGTGCTTCCCGCAAAGTGGGGGAATCTGCCTCATCGTATGCTAATTACCTGGCTGCATGGAACGTCCGTCAGGATAAGTGGGAAAATCCCCTGTCATTCTACGACAGGCTAATCTCGGTCTACTCCGGGGGCAAAACTGTCCCTGGATTAGAGGAAAATATGGAGTTTAAACGTCTTTTCATTATGAATCTTATGCCTTTTCAAATGAAATGTGTTCATTTCAAGGTTGATTGCAAAAAAGATTCCATGGAAGTGATAAGACAATATGCTGCGACAGTTTTTGAGGCCGAAATACAACCTAGGATACCATCAGAGGTTTGTACAGGTCAAAAGGTCACATCCCACTCGCAGACATTAGAAGAGGTTCCCTCTCCTTCAAAGTGCGAGAGGACACAGGTTTTTCATGATAACAAACAACAGATCAGTTCCAGCTGGAACAGTGACTCTGATCGGTTCACGGGGTATTCTTCTGCCCCCGCCCCTCAGGTTGATAACCCTGAGATGAGCAGAGAACCACACAAGGTAGGTGTTCGCTCTCTAGATGAACCAAGATGGTTCAGATCGAACCAAAAGAGTTCTCACCTAGGTCTCACAGTGGGTGAACTTCGAGAGAAGTTGATGTCTGGGAACCGTGACCCTTTGAAAAATGGTCTGTCCCGACATGTACCCCCGAGAAGCGGCCCTCCTGCCCCTGCCCCTCGGACTGCACAGTTCGAGACATGCAATGAGTCACACATGCTCCAGATTATGGGAACGGCGCCTCCGCGCGAGGACGTGACTGAGGATGTGGTTTGTTTGTCAAATGATTTGAATGTTACAGTGGTTGACCAAGCTGACACAACGTATGACGTTGTCCTTGATGATAACACAAACAACCTTGTTCCACCTGATGAAGCGACGCGCAGCACTGCCTTTTGCAACAACTCAGTGCACACAGTTGACAACAACAACGTCGACACTGACATAAATGCTGACAGCGAACAAATTGCTGATGATCAGCGTCCTGAAAGTCCAGATGCTGACAGCAAACAAATTGCTGAAAATCCACATCCTGAAGGTCATGAGGCAGACAGCCATCATGATGCTGACAGCGACAATGATTACACAGACAGAGTCACACGTACGCAGAAACGTGTGGAAAAGCCTGAACGGTTTCTGTGTAACTTTATAAGAAGGGGGATAGCTAAAAGAGCTTACCTGCCACTCACATTGGAAGGGGTCCTCGCGCAAGAAGCGCTCCTGGTTAGCGGCTCAGACGTGTCTACCATGTCAGCCGAACTGTTTGAGGAGCTAAGGACCGCCGCTAACGATGTTGACAGGCAAATACCCTTTGTGAAATACACTTATGGTGAGCAACAAGGCCTCGCAAAGACGAGAACAACCCTAATAGCCATGGTTCACATGCAGATTGGCGAGATGTCACTATACCACCCGGTATATGTGTCTGAACTTGACTCACTCCGGGCTCCATTTGTGGTTGGCCAAGATTTTATAAATCGCTTTGAAGCGATTATAAATTATGGCAATCAGACAATGTGGGCCACAGTGAGCAGTCCACTGCCATTCGTGGTACCTCCCCAAGGTCAGGACACTGACTGTCTAACAGCAGGTACCGCTGAGGTAAAAAAGGATTCCCCAACCGAGACCACAAACCCGGTAAGTGATCCTTCATATACAGGTGAGACAGAGGAGACTCAACAGTTGGACCAGACTCTGGCCCATCACGAGGACCTCCTCTGCGAGCTGACACCTTCAGCACTCACTGAACACTACCTACCACCGGTAGAGGAAGGTGTGGAGATCCAAGGGTCCCACACCGATGACGCTGTACTGTCCTGTGGGACAGGTAATTCGGCATACAGCCAAGCTTTCAGTGAAGTCTTGGTTCAAGGACATCTGAGTCCAGAAAGTGACAGTCTACAACACGCTGACGGTCACTTGGGCTCCATTGTTGCATATTTTGAGGACCCCTCCTCGAACAAAAGGGGGGCAGTCTCACGCTTCCTACCACAGGTAGAGGACGGTGTAGAGATCCGAGGATCACACACCGAGGACGTTGTACTATCCTCTGGGACAGATTATTCCGCCATCAACCAAGCTTTCGATGAAACCTTGGTTCAAGAGCATTTGAATTTAGAACTACTCAGAAATGACATAGTTCTTACAGACTCAAAGAGCACCTCTTCCTTCATGAAGTGGGAAGACACAAGCCACTACGACAGTGACACATCGCAATCTGACCTGTCAGACACACCTGCGACGGCGCCGAGGGTTGTGGCACACCTGCATTACGCAGAAAGCGGTAAACGTACAGAGGTACGTTGGCCGAAACCTAGGAAGTTCCTGCGTACTGTCTACTCTAAGCTGCGTAAACAGCCTAAACTAAACAAAGGCATCCTAACTCGTGCCCATGGACGGACGTCCACACCTGTGCGCGTGGTCCCTCATGACCACAGGGGGGTGATGTTAGGCCATGCCCATGTCAAGGACAAAGATTTCAATAACCCCACAAACGACAAAGATCTCGCAAACTCAAAGACTTCATGGGAAAACAAGGTCGTCCAAGCACAAGATAGTGAATAAACTAAACAGTTTAAACTATACTAGCTGCGAAAAGAAACCATTCCAACTAGAACGTAGAACACTAAGTGTAAAACTCACAACGAGGTTTAACTCTAACGACAGTTGTAAATCCACAGGTTTAAATCCAACAATTGTTAGAAAGCTAAGTTCTATCTGTTTGTGTTTCCTTAGGACCACGATGAAACTGCTCCTATTAATCCTCGCCTTCTTGGGACTCGTCCAAGTTGGGCAACTCGAGGTTGTAACCCTCGGACCTACCTCAGGAATCAGTCTTCGGGATCAACCCGGACTGCTCGTCGCAGATTGTCGTCTGTATAGCCAGAAGGTCTTTGTTCGCTTTGATCCCCAAACCGTGATCCAACAGCACGTTACAATCAAAGAGGAGTGGCTCGACAAATCGTGGTACACTTACCCAATCGAGGACGCAAAAGGACAAATCCGACACATGTTAAAGCAGCTACATAAGTACACTCTCACTCAACAGGAGCTGAGTGGAAAACCTTTGAGAGAGAAGCGTGGCATTGGATTGCTCCTCCTCGCCGCCTCTCCTCTCGGCTCTCTTTTCAGTTTAGGCATGTCCGCAGTCAACACTGTCAGCATATCATCCCTAAGACAACATGTTAATGAAATGCAAAATGAGTTCCCAAAGATCCAAATACAGATGAATCAACAACAAGCTCAGTTTACCCAGGTGACCAAAACTCTTAAACAAACTGTCTTAGTGCTGAACACTCACACCCAAAGAATACAGGTCCTGGCACAAACGGTAAATGAACTAAAACTTAAGGTAGAATGGGAATACACCATCATGCACCTGATAGATAGGGTCCTTTCTGACATGCTTAGAGATATCAGCTCATCAGTTGATGCACTAGCCACTGGCAGAATTCCACCCTATCTCGTCTCGATGCAGATGGTAACAGACATCCTTACCTCCGCTACAGGCGAACAAGCAAGGTCAGTCCAGGCTCACCTAGCTTTCGCTCTCGGTAGCGCAATCCCGATTTATGTCAACCACGTAACGGGTGAATTCGCGTTCCTTATCAATCTACCCATCATTCCATCAGACGGCATATATAGACTGAAAGACGTCATTAATGTCGGTAATTGGCACGGTGAAAACCATGTAAAAATTAACACTCCAAAGGTGATTGCTTATCGCGACAGTGACCCCTCAATCTACTTGGTTCCAAACCTCCTGATGTGTGTTCTCACACACGACATACACTACCTGTGTACGAGCAAGCCTTTCATTCTGAATAAAGGCACGGGCATTTGCGGTGTCACACCCGTTCCAGATAACTCAAAATGCCCAACGACCATGACTCCGCGACGCCAGGTTACGACCGCTAGCGCGGAAATAGTTGGGTCACGTTGGTTAGTCAATGTTCCCCAGAGAACCGCAACGATGGTGTACGACCACCAACCCGCGGCTAACAAACTTGTGACCCTCCCAGATAAAACAATGTGGATCAGTGTCCCCGAAGGTACAACTGTACACATTGGTGAACTGACACTCTACCACCTCCATCCGGATCGGTGGGAATCTACTCTGGAAGATTCCGAGTGCTTTTCAAACATGAGCTTAGAGATAGACCCTAAAACAATTGAACAACTCCGTTTTGAAGGAACTAAAGTAGTCGACGTCGAACCGATTAATAAAGTTCTCAGGACGCTCAAGTCAGACACTACGATACCGTTTCAACCTATCACTTACGCATGGTCTAGCGCCGACTCACTCAATTCAGTTGTGGTAATGATCCTCTCTTTCGTAATGTGCGGGATGATCGTGTACCTACAAGCTGTTGAGGCTCGATTGGATCGTTATGAGGCCCAACAGGGTACTGCAGACCGTCAGAAACCTGACCCGAGAGGCAGGCTTACTGGACAGAACACTCGTTTGTAATCTGACAACCAGAGTGAGTTTGACGTAGTGAAACGTTGTTTTTAGTTGCTTGATTGCTACTTTTGTTGTTATTGAAGTTGTTATTGTTTTCTGAACACTCCCAGCCAAAAGAGGTTTTGATTGTTGTTAAGTTGAAAACTTAAATGGATTTAACTATGCCAACATGCTGTTCATTTTGTTAAAGATCTCAATCTTTGAAAAGTCATTGTAGATCAATACTACTTAAGGTACTATAATCTACACTGACCTCCCAATCATTTAGGTAGAACCGATTCGATCGTTTCTATTCTAGATCTATTCATTTTGATGAGTCTCGCCATAGACTTCAAAATTTATAGGGAATACCAAATCTTGCGTCGTTCGTCTAAAAGACAACAGACATTTAGACCAAACTAGTTTTCATTTTTTTTATTTTAGTTTAACCTAAACTAAATAATGAATGGAGGAATAGTTTGAATGAAGAGGCCTTCGTTACAGAAGCCCTCCACATTTCTATAGGTATAGATCCCTATTTCTGATTTTTACAGCATTGATCCACCCCTTAATTGGTAATTGTAGCTGATCTAATCCATGATAGCTTACATACCAGGTGCATATAGGTAAGGCTTAATGTAGAATCCCAATCATAAGCCCACCTAAAACCACATAATTGCATGACACATTGAACCAGGGTGGCACCGACTGGAAGCCATCCAGCCTGCAACCTTCGATGTGGGGACCTGCTGATCCAACGTTGGTCTTCAACCTTCATCCAAGGCCGCCTCCTCTGCTTCAATCGAGGGATCCCCTCTACATGCTGATTAAAAACCATTCTTGCTGATGAAATCAATAACCCCCATCGTTGTGGATTTACCGTTGTGGATTATAAGACTTTGTTTTCCAAGGGATCACAGACTCAGTTTTCCATGGGTTAACAGACTATGTTTTCCAAAGGATTGAAAGCTTACCGCAAAGGGATTACCTACGAACAGTATGGAATTTCCAAAAACATTATGGGAGTATAATTTTGAACTTTTTTTTTGACTTTTTTTTTCCACTTGCTGGATTACATAGAGGTCAGAGACATTCGGTGGTATCCTTTCGTGTTGGAACTCATCTCCAAGGACAGGCGATGACTTCCAAAAAGGGGGACTGTAGTGATACACCTAGCCTCTGATATTTTAGGCTTGACCTTCAAGTACACCTCTCTGCATCTCTCTGGAACTCTAAGTGTTACACCTTCTTGAAGCCCTCAAGGAGACGATTGGACACTTATATGGGTTAACAATTATTATGAATTAATGGACACTAATTAATCAGATTGAACTTTCTCTTTAATGTGTGTTAATTCAGAATTGATCAAACAGTATTTTTGTCATTTCAATGATGATTTTACTAAGATGGTATATTTTAAATATGACAAAGTTAAGAGAACATCTCAGAATGATCGTGCTTTAAACTGTCTGCTCTATGCAGAATAAGTGTCTAAGGTTGAATGAACAATCCTTCGTATTTGTTTGAACTGTTTTTGTTTCGAAGGAAAAGTGCTAGACATAGCTTGCTTTCGGTCTCCCGTCCTTTCTAAAAACAATGAATCAGTTCTCAAAACAAAGTACTGACTTGTTCACATGCACCTGCATCTTCTCACGTATGTTTTCTATGTTTTGTCTACCCTATCATCTGTCACTCAAACTCACTCACTTGCAAAGTCACACCCTCTCTAGGGGTGCGACAACCAATCAGCAGGAAGTATGTGACTAAGTCACACCCCCTTCTTAAGGGGCACTTCCTGCATTTTGGGTTAGTTTTTGGAAGAGAACTAAATGACAACTGGTTTTCTCTCCTCTGGGAAAAGCTGGAGACGGCCCGGTCATGTGTCAACGACCCACGTCTCAGCTGGAATCATAGTAAAGCCTTACTTTGATCCATTCACTCACCTTCTGGAAGAATTTGTTTTCTAAAGTTTTATTTTGAAAATCAGTCTGTGCGCTTGACCGTTGTTTCCTGCCGAGGGAGGCGAGTTCCTCGTATCGTGGATCAGCACACTCACGCTGAAGTTTCAACTGGACGGCCACTGGACAAACCCATCCACGTGTGTGTCCACAAACTTCTCCACTCTTGTCTCCAAGAGACGAACCTGCAACAGGTAACGAGCCGTGGTGTGGTTGAACGTGCGGGAGCCCAGCAGTCTGCTCGTGTGGGAAAATGGTGTCACCCATTCTGGTTCAAAGTAACCAACTTTAGCTTAACTTAGCTTCCAGTACTCCTTCCTCCTATTTCTTATTTTTCATAAGCATTTAATCTGTCAAGTAATGTGCCAACAGAAAGTTCCTAATTGTCTGTTTGTTTTTAATTTGAATTCTTGTCAACGTAGTTATTAAATCAGAGCTAATATCGATACAAATGTTTAATGTAATTCTTGTGATAGTTTCAATAAAAGGTCTATTTTCTGGTAGACCAATATAAGTTGAGCCTCTTGTGAAATTACATTCTTGTCTAATCACAGTAAAAACAATTTAGTATCGGAAAAAGGAAGAACTCGCGCATTTGGTGGCAGTTTGTGCAAGATTAAAGTCTGCTAAACTGCGCATCTACAATAATGGTGGCTCAGTAAGTGTTTAAATACCTTACTAGCGCATTATTTCTTACATTTGGTGGCCGTTTACGGCATTAATCCATTACATATATATATATATATATATATATATATATATACATACATCCATCCATCCATCCATCTTCTTCCGCTTATCCGGGGTCGGGTCGCGGGGGTAGCAGCCTAAGTAGGGAGGCCCAGACTTCCCTCTCCCCAGCCACTTGGAGCAGCTCCTCTGGGGGAATCCCAAGGCGTTCCCAGGCCAGCCGAGAAACATAGTCCCTCCAGCGTGTCCTGGGTCTTCCTCTGGGTCTCCTCCCGGTGGGACATGCCCGGAACACCTCACCAGGGAGGCGTCCAGGAGGCATCCTAACCAGATGCCCGAGCCACCTCAACTGGCTCCTCTCGATGTGGAGAAGCAGCGGCTCTACTCCGAGTCCCTCCCGGATGACTGAGCTTCTCACCCTATCTCTAAGGGAGAGTCCAGACACCCTGCGGAGAAAACTCATTTCAGCCGCTTGTATCCGAGATCTTGTTCTTTCGGTCACAACCCAAAGCTCATGACCATAGATGAGGGTGGGAACGTAGATCGATCGGTAAATTGAGAGCTTTGCCTTTTGACTCAGCTCTCTCTTCACCACGACAGACCGGTACAGCGCCCGCTTCACTGCGGACGCTGCACCTATCCGCCTATCGATCTCACGCTCCAGTTTTCCCTCATTCGTGAACAAGATCCCGAGATACTTAAACTCCTCCACTTGGGGCAGGACCTCCTCCCCGACCCGGAGAGGGCATGCTACCCTTTTCCGGCTCAAGACCATAGAATAAGCAAATTCTATGTCCTTGTCTTCATTTTCTCATCTGACTTTCCTCCCCATTATTCTGAACACATGATGTTTTTCAACACTTGTTTCCCATTGAGTAAGACCTCAAAACAGTAAAAGGTCAGTGAATAAACATAGACTTTTATGTAAATAACCATCTAACGTCTAACAGTGACAGGTTAAAAATTAAGTTACTGTGAACTCTGTGAAAACATTATACAGGTAGTCCTCGACTTTTCATTCAACCTTTATTTATACAGGCTAGCCTCGTTGAGCCACAGGGACTCATTTTCAAGAGGGACCTGTCTCACTCACACCCAGGGCCAATTTAGAGTTACCAATCAGCCTAACATGCATGTTTTTGGACTGTGGGAGGAAACCGGAGCACCCGGAGAAAACCCACGCATGCACAGAGAGAACATGCAAACTCCACCCAGAAAGGCCCCCGGACCGGGATTTGAACCGGGGACCTGCTCGCTGAGAGGCAGCAGCTCTACCAGTTGTGCCACCGTGCTGCCAAAAAATTGACTTACGGCGGAGTTCCGTTCCTACGCAGCGTCGTAAAACGAATTTCAACGTAAGTTGGAACATACAAAAAATAATAATAATAATAATAATAATAAATACAAAAAAAACATGTACAGTACTGTACAGTTACCAAGCACTTAGCCTATCCTAAGACAGTTTTTAAAAACGAAGGAGCAAGTTGAATAGTCTCCCTCCTACCTTGCAGGCGCCATTCACATAAAGGGAGCTAGCTGGCTAGCTACAGTAGCTTTATGTACGGTGGCCTACCTCCGTTCGTCCGTCCATCCAATATTTGTTTACGACGTAAAACCACCGTCAGCTCGGTCCATCTGCCGTCCATCTGCCGTATTCTGTTGTAAAACCGCCGTCAACCTCTGTCCAGAGCGTTTAATCTCCGCCTGTACTGTCCACTGCTTTGCTGATTCTGCCTTGAAGCTCCGTCCAGAGCGGGTCTTTCTGTGTTTTTCCACTGTCAAGCTACTGCTTCTGCCGTCAAAACTGGAAGGAACTCGGAACTCGGCTTTCAAAATAAAAAAATTCAAAATAATTTAAAAACATTTTTTTTAATGGAGGTGCTTGACGTAACCACGAAACGTTGTAACTTGAGACCGTCGTAACCCGAGGACTACCTGTAGTTGAATTGTTTTTGGAAAAACCTATTTGTTTTGACTAAATATAAGTTTGAACCTAAATAGGAATTTCTCTTCAATCTCTTTTTTTGTCTACAGCAGGTAAGATACTCACTGCTCATAACAGCTCCACAGATTCTCCCTTAAATTTGAAGGTCTGTCCTTATCTAAGAGGGAAATTGTGTAGCATCTTCTCGTTGAAGCAAAACAGGAAACGGTCTCACCTTGCATATAGTTGTCATTAAGAGTACCGTACATTATTTATAACATCCATGATAAAAACAGGCGAAGCTGTGGACGTCTTGTTTACGAACCCCTCAGTGGGAGGATGCGAGCTGCCTGGGGTGCTCAGACCTTCAACAGTAGTTGAAGGACGTTCACTTTGCTCACTTCATGTTCCAAACATTCAAGGACAAATTTGGATCCGAGGCAAACAGCAGAGGTAGAACATCTGTTGCAGAGGTGCTTCCATGGAAAAACAGCATCTCACCTTGTGTGTTTATTGTATTTTCCTCATCTGAGACTTGGCAAAAACATGACGATCCAGACTCCGACGCCCTCTGGTTATTTAGTGTCACTTTCAGATGATGCATGCCAAAGCCTCATTAAAGCTCAGCCGTAGATAAAACCTGGTTAGCTCTGCCTCTGATTTGATTTGAGGACATGAGGCCCGCCCTGCTGCTCTTTGTGTTCTTTATGAAATCCTTCTAGCTGCAGAGTCAACAAGAGAGAAAACAACAGCAAGTGTGAAGCAAGAAGCTGAGTAGACAATTACTAATTCATTTGGTTGTGTATTGGTTTTGGTACGCTGAATGTACACAAATTTATTTATTTCTGCTTTTGTACATTTTTACATTTATGATTGGCTGGAAACAAAACAGTAAAACAGGTAAAATAGACTGTACTGTCTTTTTAGCCAACCAGGCTACTCAGAGTGCTTTACAACCCATTCTGTGCCCTCACTTACCCATCCACACATTCATAAAGCCCTCTACTACATCTCTATAAAGCTAATTGAACAAATCATTCTACAGTCTAATCAGGGCATTAGATTGCCTCCATTCATCTCTGGGGCACATCGGAGGCAATGAGGGCTTTCCCAGGATAACTTCAATATATGACTACCGTATATACTGTACTATGGGTGCTGTTAAAGTTACACAGTCTAAAACTAACAGCAATATTTTGGTTTATTTAGCTTTTAATAAGAAAAAAAAATAAGTTTTTTTTCCAGTCAGATTTTCTCTCTGTTATTCATACATTTATAAATATCATAGTTGCAAACTAAATATTTAGTTTACAAACTAAATATTTAACATGCAAGTTAAATATTTAGTTAGCAAGCTAAATATTTAGCTTCACATTAAATATTTAGTTTAAAAACAAAATACTTGCAATACCCTGATGCATGCTCAATAATCCAGGTAGAAAAATCTAAAAAAGCTAAGTCTGGTCCTCTGGACATTCAAAAAGCAAAACAAACTAAATATTATATACTAAATATTATTTAAAAAAAAAAAATATATATATATATATATTTTGCTTTGTTTTGTTTTTTGAATGTCCAGAGGACCAGACTTAGCTTTTTTAGACTTAAATTGCAAGTTAAATATTTAGTTCCGTGCTAAATATTTAGTTAGCAAATGAAATATTTATTTTGGAAATTAAACGTTTAGCTTGGAAAATAAAAATTTAGGTCCAAGCTAAATATTTAGTTAGCAAATTAAATATTTAGTATAGGAATTAAACGTTTAGCTTAGAAATTAAATGTTCAGTTTTGAAAATAAATATTTAGCTTGGAAAGTAAATATTTAATTTACACCAAAATATTTAGTTCACTAACTAAATATTTAACTTGCATTTTTTTATATTTAGTATGTCAATTAAACATTTAGTTTGAACATAAACATTTAGTTTTCAACTAAATATTTAGTGTTGAGCTAAATATTTAGCTTGATAACTAAATATTTAACTTGCAAGTTAAGTATTTAGTTTGTAAACTAAATAGTTAGCTTGTAAATTAAATATTTAGTTTTGAATCATGACATTAGTATGAATAATATGGTGAATATCTGAAAGTGAAAAAAATGTTTTTCTTATGAAAGGCTAAATAAACCAAAATATTGCTGTTAATTTTTGACTGTGTAACTTTACACATGGCACCCCATAATATACTGGTGGAATCAAACCTCTGACTCCCTCATTAGAGTACATCTCCGCTAACCACAGCCACCCTTGAACCTAAAACAAGGCAACAAATTAAACAGAATTAAATAGTTTTGGTCATAATCTTACCATTGAACTCTGCTTTTAAAGATCTGAACTATCTCTTTAAAATGTATTTACCCACCACAGCTAGAACAAACAAACACACAGTTACTGAGAAACAATAGCAATTTCTCTCAGTGGATCGAGCTGCATCACTTATAACTCATCCTATTACATCATTATGAAAAAGCCAAAGTAAACCGAGTGCTGAGTGTATTTTTAGTAAATGTTAGCTGCATCCTTTTTGTTTTTTCTCCGTGTTTGTTTGTGTACTCAGAACAACAGACTGCAATGTTGTTGTCCTCCTTGTACAGCGAAGCAGCCATTTAAATACTGATTGGAAGGAAAAAGTACATCTGGAGGAAATGAGGGGAAATTAGAGGAGAGGTAGTCAGAGGCAGAAAAACAAACAAGAGGATGAGACTGAACAGAAATAATGAATGTAAATTATTGAAAGCACATTTAAAGATCCCATTTTTGTGTGTGAAGTTGTGATGATATTAATCCACATCAGGATCTGGAGTGGGTCATTGTTTGAGGGTGATGATGAACGATGAGGGACAGCGTGTCCAGTCCTGTCTGAATCCGTGTATCTATGCTGGGAATAACATTTTCTCTCTTCAGAGCTGCAGAGCTGCGGGGCAGACAAAAACAGAACATCTACATGAGTCAGGTTTTAATGAATTATGGGAACCATCATCCTTCCACCCACAACACAAGTTATTATGAGTTGTTGTATTCTCAGGTGATGCAGTGCAGCGTCAGTGATTTTTCTCAGGTTTTCAGGAGCTGCTGGGTATTTTAACGTGACGCAGGAGACCCAGCCCTGGAAAAGGAATACCTCAGTTTGCATCTCACCAGCACTCTTTTGTTGTTCAGGCCTTTAAATAATGCAGACATTGATATTTTTAAGAAATGATTACAGGTGGTCCCCGACTTACGAACGAGTTCCGTTCCTACGCCCGTTCGTAACTCGAAAATCAACGTAAGTCGGAAAATACGTCCAAATGGCACCTCATACATCCAAACGGCCCCTCATACATCCAAACGGCCCCTCATACATACAGTACTGTATTTTTACCAAGCACATAGCCTATCCTAACACATTACCCTACATAATTATCAAAAAACACATACATTTCAGAGCCATAATGAAGGGGAAAAAGAGTTAATTTCTTACTGGTAGCTGGTGAATTCTTCCTCCGTCTGTTAGCATGTTAGCTCGTTCACCTCCGAGCTCGCAGCTTCCTGCAGCTTCACGCGGTCCACAGCGTTTACATCAAGGTCTGTTAGCATGTTAGCTCTTGCTCATCCGGTCCAGCTTCGCTGTTTTCTGCCGTCTGGTGACACATCCACCTGTCTCTGCTCCGGTCTGCCTGTCTGTAGTAATTTTCCACTGACTGCGTCAAGCTGCTACTCCCCCCTCCCTCCTGTAAACCTGTAAATTTCTGCTGTCCTCCGGTGAGTTTCGGTACCATATTTTCTGGCGTAAAGGCGCAAAAACAGCGTAACTCGAACAATGCTTTTCAATGGGAGGGCGTTCGTAACCCCGAAACGTCATAAGTCGAGGTCGTTGTAAGTCGAGGACCACCTGTATTATAAAAGCACCTTGGGCAAATGTTTGAAGTATGAGAACAAAATGATTAATAACAATAAAAACACAATAAGGTTTAATAAGCAGAGATGTGTTTATATCAAACTAAAGTACTGTAATTTCCGCACTATAAGCCACTACTTTTTTCACACGCTTTGAAAACTGTGGCTAATTTATGGATTTTTCCCAGGCTAACGAACTTTGGTGCAGTTGGTAGAGCTGTTGCCTCTCAGCGAGCAAGTTTCCCTGGTTCAAATCTCAGTCCGGGAGCCTTTCTGGGTGGAGTTTGCATGTTTTCTCTGTGCATACATGGGTTTTCTTCGGGTACTCCGGTTTCCTCCCACAGACCAAAAACATGCATGTTAGGCTGATTGGTAACTCTAAATTGTCTCTAGGTGTGAGAGAGAGAGTGAATGGTTGTTTGTCTCATTTGTCTCTATGTGTCCCTGTGATGGACTGGAGACCTGTCCAGGGTCGCCTCTTGCACAGTGATGGCTGGACATGGGCACCAGTGACCCCCCACAACCAAAAAATGAAGATCAGTGCTGGGCAGCGCTAATCCAAAAATTAGTTCCGCTATTTCTAAAGCACTTATTAATTTATTTAGGTCCGCAATTTCAAAAGAGCTTATGTATTAGCAACGCTAGCGGATGCTAATGCTAATAAGCTAACATGCTAATGGCGAACTACTTTTTTAAATCCAGCAGATTTGACCATTTCGTGAAACTGTCAAGCTCAGAAAAACCTTGTGCTATAACGTCAGCTATGAAATATATTTTTTCTCAGCAAAGAAATAATTGTTTTTACCGTGTTTTTTTGGAAAGTCCTTAGCTTCTGTGGCTGTCGCGGACGCCATTTTGAACAGTGCTAATGGCGAACTACTTTTTTTAATCCAGCAGGTTTGACCATTTCGTGAAACTGTCAAGCTCAGAAAAACCTTGTGCTATTCATTCAACCTTTATTTAGTCAGGTAAATCTTATTGAGCCTCGAGGGCTCATTTACGAAAGCGACCTGCTACAAACTAAAGAATGATGAACATCAATGATACAAATACATTAAACAATAAACAAAAGAAAAGAAAAAGTAGCAAAAAGTAGCAAAAACATTATAAGGTAGATGTACAAAAAAAATCAAAGACAGGAACATATCTGCATTGGTTTTTGCAAGGATTCCAACAGATTCTGAAAACCATCCAGTATTTATCTATAAAAACTTAAAAAACGTAAAAAGTTTTTAGCTATAAAGTCAGCTAAGAAATATATTTTTTCTCAGCAAAGAAATAATTGTTTTTACCGTGTTTTCTTGGAAAGTCCTTAGCTTCTGTGGCTGTCGCGGACGCCATTTTCAACAGTGCTAATGGCAAACTACTTTTTTTAATCCAGCAGATTTGACCAGTTCGTGAAACTTTCAAGCTCAGAAAAACCTTGTGCTATAAAGTTAGCTAAGAAATATATTTTTTCTCAGCAAAGAAATAATTGTTTTTACCGTGTTTTCTTGGAAAGTCCTTTGCTTCTGTGGGCGCCGCCATTTTGAAGAGGGCAAATGAGGCGCTGACGCGTCGCGTAGGCCGCTGAGAAACATCCATAAGTTCACCCTCCATGTTAAAAACTCTTCGTCTGACTCTTCGAAAACAAGCAATAAGGCTGCAGAGTAACACACTGGCTGCTAACTGCTATAGTGTCTATGGAGAGAGCGCTCTCTCTAGCCAAGAGACTGAGGGGGACGCTTTTTTGTCACGGACCACATCCGGCGCTGACAGGATATGGTCTGTTAGCAGTCGTCCGGTTGATTTAAGAGCTCGTAAATAAGTTTTTTCGTTTTTACTGATAGATAATTAGTTATTAGCGGTACTGCATTTTAAATAAAAATAGCGCAAATCCATCCATCCATCCATCCATTTTCTTCCGCTTATCCGGGGTCGGGTCGCGGGGGTAGCAGCCTAAGTAGGGAGGCCCAGACTTCCCTCTCCCCAGCCACTTGGAGCAGCTCCTCTGGGGGAATCCCAAGGCGTTCCCAGGCCAGCCGAGAAACATAGTCCCTCCAGCGTATCCTGGGTCTTCCTCTGGGTCTCCTCCCGGTGGGACATGCCCGGAACACCTCACCAGGGAGGCGTCCAGGAGGCATCCTAACCAGATGCCCGAGCCACCTCAACTGGCTCCTCTCGATGTGGAGAAGCAGATCAGATCAGCGCAAATCCGCTTATGAATTATAAAAGTTAGTCAATCCGCTGTAACGCTGACAAATTGTTTAGGTCCGCTATAAGCGGATTAGCGCTTTAGCGCTCCCTGGCGGTCTGGCGCCCACCTTTGAAGATAATGGATGGACGGATGGATGAACTGGCTGCATGCGAAGAGCAACTTTTGCCCAAGTCTGCCAGTAGATCCTGACATCATGGAGCAGTCTCAAAAAATCCACTATGCCAATGAGTTCCGAAAGGCTGGATGGTGTAGTGGCAGGAGAACCGACTTGGGACCCGAAGGACCCAGGTTCGAACCCCAGTCACGGCATAACTTGTGGTGTGTTTGAGCAGCACATCTCATCCCAATTGCTCCCCGGCACGCTTTCTATAGCTGCCCACTGCCCCAACTGGTGGTGATTGGGTTAAATGCAGAGTCAAATTTCGTCTTGTGTGGAAACATACACAGATGACAAAAATGTGACATTATTATTATTATTATTCATCTGCCTGATGAAGAGCACACTACAAGTTCAAGTGCAAATTTGCCTCAAGACTAAATTTACGTTGAAAGCAAGAACGAAAGAGAAACTGAGGACGTATGTGAAGAAGTAATTCTGAGGCTGTTCAATTCTGATACTGAAGAAGATGAATTTAGTGGTTTTAGTACACATGACGAAGATGAAAATCAATGACTAATCCTGATAGGCTACTGTATCATTATTTTTTTATTTATTTAACCAGCTGTGTTACAGGCACTGTTCGGAAAACCCATACATACTTGTGTATGTTACCGGTACGTATTTAATTAAAAGTAA
>JBBPBX010074539.1:0-17554 GCA_038048925.1 Garcialebias charrua
ATTTTTTATTATTTTTATTCATTTTAAATATAAAACACAAAAAAGACAATTACAAATTATATGGAAAAAAACAAGATTTAAAATGAAAGGAAGCAGAAGAAGAATAAAATTCTTATATATCTGCCCCTTCTTTAAACAAAAATCCATTCAAACAATCAGTTCAAACAATGATTATCCATGAACAAAAATTAATAACTCATAACAATTTGCCGATTTATATTACATTTAGTATTTTAACATTTATATATTATCTTTTTAGGAATTTATTCCTAATCATTTTCTTAAATAAAGACATAGACTTAGCTTTTTTGACATCATTTTCCAAACTATTCCATAAACCTATTCCATATATTAAAGTAAACCGACCCTTTAAACAAGTTCTATGCTTAGGTTTAACAAAAATGTCTGTTCCCTTGAGATTGTAGTGACTTTTCCTTTTTACAAAATGGGTTTGAATATTTGAACGTGGTGTATTATTTTGTGCTTTATAATAATAATATAATAATAATAATCGTTTTATTTAAAAGCGCCTTTCAGGACACCCAAGGACACTTTATAATTAACAAAAAAATATTGTATTCCACCAGATCATAAAACTTCAGTAGTTTCAATTTAATACTGTAATATACTTGTAGGGTGACAATAATGCATTCTTGTTATAATTCTTATAGCTCTTTTTTGTAGGATAAAAATAGGCTTTGTTATAGTTTTGCATGCTGTTCCCCAAACATCAGCACAATAAATTAAACGTGGTACTATAATTGCATTATACAGCAAATACAAGGCTTTATCATTCAATAAATCCTTTACTTTATATAATACTGCTATGGATTTGGATATTTTAGTTTTAACAGAATTTATGTGCTGTTTCCATGACAGATTATCGTCAATGATTACACCCAAAAACTTCATTTGACTCACTCTACATATTTCAACACCATTAATTTTGAAAGGAACAACAGTAGTTATCCTTTTTTTTAACTACAATATATTTAGTTTTATCAATGTTCAACGTTAACTAATTTAAATTAAACCAAGTTTGTATGTTAACAAACTCTTTCTTCATACAGTCGATCATTTGTTCCAAATCATTTCCCGAATAAAAGAAAGTAGTGTCATCAAAGAACACATTTAAGGGTACCTGACACATTCATCAAATCATTAATATATAAAATGAACAACTTAGGTCCAAGTACAGAGCCTTGTGGTACTCCACATGAAAACTAGAGAGGCTAGATCTTCTATCATCTATTTGGACAAACTGTATTCTGTCTTGCAAATAACTACGAATCCACTGTAACGCATGTCCTCTAATACCATTCATCCATCCATCCATCCATTATCCTTACCCGTTTCTTCCATTTTGGGTCAGGGGGGTCGCCGGTGCCCATGTCCAGCAATCACTGTGTGAGGGGCGGGGTAATACCATATTTATCTAATTTTTCAAGCAGAATAGTGTGGTCGATTGTATCAAATGCCTTTTTTATATCAACAAACACACTTACACAGTAATGTTTTTGATCGACAGATGTAGTAACATATTCCATTAACTCCATAAGGGCCATGGAAATTGAGTTATTTGATCTGAACCCGTATTGACTATTACTTAAGATATTATGTTTATCGAGAAAAGAATCAAATCTAGTTACAAATAATTTTTCTAAAATTTTTGAGAATTGTGGCAACAAAGATATAAGTCTGTAATTGTTATATAAACATTTGTCACCATTCTTGAAAAGAGGAACCAGCTTGGCTATTTTCATTCTGTTTGGAAATATTCCAGATGAAAATGACAAATCAATCCAGCAGGCTTGTCAGCAACTGACCAATCACCAATCTCAATTTGTCCTGAAGTGAAATGCCCCTTGCCTGCAGGAGCTGCACCCTCTTTTTCTCAGACAACATTGTCGGTGGTTTGCATTTCGAACGCTTTGTGGTCAGAGAGATTTCTTGAAAAATCATCAGGAAAAAAGGGTTACCCTGAGTCTTTAGAGGATGAAATACAGTTTATTACATTTCCAGTTGTATTACATTTCCAAAATCTAAACTGAGTCTGAAAAAATATAAAAAGATGATGGAGCCATGCAGCCGACGTCATGATGAGCAGTTGAATACAACAGTGATAAACAGGAAGTACCACATGTTCATCTGTATGAAGGTAACTGCAGGTAAATCCTCCACTTTCTGTCATAAACACATTACCGTACATGCTTAATGATTAAATTTAAGTTTAATGCTTAAAGCTAGTTGTGTTTTGTTTTGTGTGTTTTATATGTAGATATACAGTATGTATAAGTTTAGTCTTTGTTTGTTATGATCAGTAAACACTAAACTGATTTTGAACAAAGTGTTAATTAGGTTCAACAAAATAGATTAAATTATTTCATCTGGACCAGTTTCTTTGAGTGAGAAGCGTGTCTCTCCCCCCCACCCCCACCCACCCAATCCAGTATGGAAGCTTTTATGTCCCTTATTTCAAATAAAAATGGATTAAGATAAATGCTTTTTAGTTTTCAAATCAAGCTGCACGTTTTGACTCATAAATTAAATTTAAAATGAATAATCCAAACTGCATTTTCATTTTCTTCTTCGAGACTGCTCAATTTGTAAATTAATTAAAATGATAAATAAAATAACGTTTAACATTTAATTTTCAAAACATGTCATAGTAAAAAGTGACCAAAATTAATTTTGCAGAGTCAATTTTGAAAATTAAAATGAAATAGCAGAAATGCTTTTTCATTTCAAAGTCAAGCTGCTTTTTTTGACTGAGAAATAAATTTTTAATGAAATAATTTTTATAGGACTTCCTCAGTCTGTCAACCAGGTCTGTCCCATAGGTAGGACACTACACACTGTTGTGTCTCAAGCCAAACTCTTGTTGGAATCTCAAAAGTAGGGTTTTAACACATGCAAAACAGTCAGTCATCAACAATCAAATGTTTTAGGTCTCAGGCTGTACAAGTTCTTTGGATGGAGGACGAAACATTTCTAAAAAAAAAAAGCTGGTCCAGATGACCTGATTTAACCCTTTGGTTGTTATCTACCTAGATGATTGAGCTTACAAACCCTTGTTTGTTAGAGTCAGAGAATATTTATTGTCATGTGGTACATGTGATGAAACAAGATTATGTACGCAGGGTCCCAGTTACATCCAACAACAAAATGTAAGAAATAAAAAAGAAAAACAGTACTAACATCTGGGATATAACTAAGAAAAACATCAACTAGAAATACGCCAAGCACTAATGTAATAGAAAAACATCATTACAAACAGCAGCACGAACATGAGTCTGGTCACAAATCACAAAGGTCACAAATAGGTTGTGTAATGTAAAGCTGTGCACCACTAGTTTAGCGCTACTTCTTGTTGCTCTCTAAAATAGTTACTGAATCAAGTCCTGGTGCATGCTCAATAATCCTAGCCTGGTTAAAACCAGACCCTTGTCCTTCACTTCGCTTCTGACTAGGGTCTGGACTTTCTCCATTGAGAAACGATTCTTGCTGGAGGCGTGGCCTCTGCTGATGGCTGCTCCCCTGTGGTCTGCTGAACTTGACTTCAGCTCTGCCTCCTGCTGAATTTTCTCTCGCTGCCTTTGCATATTCTGTGTTTATATGTTAATAAAACGTTCTAATAAAATAAAATAAAACCATGGATCGCTGGTCCAACACACCAGAAGACCAGGAAATCTGATGGGACTCGGGCAGCAACGTAAAACCCGAGTTTAATTCTCGTGACAACCTCAGTCATTTCCTTGTTCATTTCACTCAGCGGAGGGAGAGGAGGAGGAGGAGGGAGCGATGATCACTTACTTTTGGCAAAAAAAAAGAAAAGAAAACTCCAGATAAGGGATTAAGAAGGGGAAATTAATACATTTGTGTCACATATAAAACAGTCCTGCATCGCTTTGAATGAGAACATGCGAATGCTCGTTGGCTGCGCGCTCCCCCGTGGTCTTCTGAACTTGACTTCAGCTCCGCCTCCTGCTGAATTTTCTCTCGCTGCCTTTGCATATTCTGTGTTTATAATGTTAATAAAACGTTCTAATAAAATAAAATAAAACCATGGATCGCTGGTCCAACACACCAGAAGACCAGGAAATCTGATGGGACTCGGGCAGCAACGTAAAACCCGAGTTTAATTCTCTCGTGACAACCTGAGACGTTTCCTCATCAGCGGAGGGAGAGGAGGAGGAGGGAGCGAGCGATCACTTGACTTTTGGCCAAAAAAACAAAAGAAAACTCCAGATAAGGGATTAAGAAGGGGAATTTAATACATTTGTGTCACATATAAAACAGTCCTGCATCGCTTTGCATCGCTTTGAATGAGAACATGCGAATGCTCGCTGGCTGCGCTGGGACAGGTGGGGGCGTGGGTTAGGGGCCAAAAACTCCGCCTTTTGTTCTCTGATTGGTCCGGTCAAAAATCGGCCGGAGAAATCGTTGTCTATGGGAGAAGTCCCAGACTGTGCAGTGAAGGGAAATGAGAATTGAGCGGAGCTGTGCAGGAAGTCGAGGGCCAGGCTACAATAATCCAGGTAGACAAATCTAAAAAAAGTTAAGTCTGGTCCTCTGGACATTCAAAAAAAAAAAAAGTAAAAACGTTTTGTCTTTCCTCTGAAAGACTTCTTCAGTCTGAAGACTAAAGGCAACAGTGAAGTCTCCAGCCCTATAATGCTGTGGAGAGAGCATTATTCCTGGCCTCATGGTGAGGGGAGATCTGACTTCAGATGAGGTCTGGTCTTTCAACAAAGCAGCGCTGTGTGTAGCTGAGGCCCTCCTGTGGTCAGCCATGCTCCCCAGTCTTTACTCAAACATGTGGGACCAGCTCAGAGGTCAACTCTCACCTGGTGTTGATCTGCAGGATCTCAAGGTCTAGTTACAAAAGCTGTGGGCAGGCTTATCGTAGGAGGCAAAGCAACAGCTGTAGGGCTGAAATGCCCCTTGTCCCACCCCGCCGACATGACACCAGCCAACTAAGAACTCTATCATCCATTTGATCATATACCGTATCAGTGCAGTAAAGTCACATGACAGTTCAATGTGTGCAATTTCATTTCATTTCCATCTGAACTGTTTTATTTTCATCCATACAGTTTTCAATCCTCAGTGTTTTATGATTTTCACTGAAATCTGAATAAAATAAAATAAATAAAAACAGAGAACAAGACATTTCCAGTCAGGTCTTGGAGTCTGTGCTGCTATGGAGACCTGTTCCTGAAGCATACCTGTCAAGTTTTGGATTTAAAAATAAGGGAAATTTTCTGCCGGGTACTCCGAGCCATCCCACTAGCCCAACCAAAATCCAGCAATTAGCTAACACAGTTACCCTACATTGTATAAGGAACATTATCAAATCCATTCATTCAACCTTTATTTAGTCAGGTAAATCTTATTGAGCCTCGAGGGCTCATTTACAAAAGCGACCTGCTACAAACTAAAGAATGATAAACATCAATTGTTATAAATTCCCTAATATTTCTGTATTGTTTTGTTCAGGCATCTTGTTAGACAGCTAATTCTTATTTGTTAGACAGCTAATTCGTATTTTACGTCAGGCATCTTTTTAGACAGCTAAGGGGTCCTTGGGGATATAAATAGCTGAGCAGAAAGCCGTTGGTTTTATAGCCGTTGATGTTTTCTATCGTTGATGCCTGTCTGCGTTTGTGACAAAGGTGAGCTTAATGCACTTTAATGAGCGCTAATTTCTTCTTTTCATATATAAATGGGGTGGCGATTTTGGCGCAAATATGAGACAGCCCAAAGAAATGTTTATTTCATGTTTAAGGTTCTGTCTTGTTGTAATATTAAGGGTAAGCTAAGCTATTTGTTAGCATGTTCTCATTTTAGCCGTTTTCTGTTATTTCAGATACCAGACAGACAGAAAAAGGGACAGTTAATGCCAGTTACTTTCAGTTAGGAAGAATTTACAGCTCAGAAAAGGAAACTGCATGCTGTAAACGAACTGGTCAGTTAATTAAACTCCAAGAAAAACACCATCTTGCTGTGTCAGGACTCACTCTCTGATCGGAGTGTCTGTATGGATGAAGTGCTCCAGCTAATTTCCTCAAAAATCATCATACAGTCCTAACTCTCCACAACATATGGTCCTTCGAGCCGGATTACTTCACTCATATCAGCAAAATGGACACATCAAGATTAACAGAACGGCCACGACAGCTACCAGCTCACCTCCAGGACTACCAAGTTCCTCAGTCACTAATGTCTTATGCTGCCCCTCATCAGGATGACAATCTAAGTGCCAGTGCACAGCAGCTGCGGTCACTCAGCCTGCAGACCAAGTCTGCTATTCAAGATGGCCAGCTGTTTTCAGCACTCGGGTTCTCACAGCGTCATTTCCCAGCGGCGGCAGTCGATAAGACAAGCCAGTATAACACAATGTCTACGTTATACCAACCAGCCTATCAAATAATTAATCCTGTGACTACAGCTGTAAATGCTCAACAATACCAGCCCAATTATACAGGTCCAGCCCATACAGAATACCAGCCACATCCAGCTGTGTCAACACCAGCACGTCAACCCCTGGCTCCAGCAACACCACGTCATGTGCTGCAACCCACATCACTATCAAACAATATTATGCTTCAGTGCCAGAACCTCTACACCCCTATGGCAGTGCCACCGCCTGTGTATCAACCCACACAAGGTAACACCACACAGCCGGTGTATCAGCTCATGCAAGTTAACGCGGCACAGCCTGTGTATCAGCCCATGGAAATTAACACCACACAGCTTGTGTATCAGCCCACGCAAGTTAACACCGCACAGCCTGTGTATCAGCCCATGGAAATTAACACCACACAGCTTGTGTATCAGCTCACGCAAGTTAACACCGCACAGCCTGTGTATCAAACCGCACAGCCTTTGTATCAGCCCCTGCAGGTTAATGCTGCACAGCATGTGTATCAGCATACACCAGTTATCACTGCACCTCCTGTGCACCAGCCCCCACCGATTATTACACAGCCCATCTTGCAGCCGTCAGGTTATCAGCCAGGTCCATCTCCACAACCTGTTCTCCAGCTTCAGCATCCTACAGTACAGACAGTCTACCAGCCAGTGCCTGTCATGGTAGGGCCAGCTCCTCATGGATACAGTTCTTCCCTGCCACAGTACACCATGCCACAGTCCACATACAGTTTCCAGCCGCCGAAGCAGCCTGTTCCTGTACCTGAACTGCCCAAGCTGGTTTGTGATAGTGAGAGAGAATTTACTGACAATAGCAACAATCCTGTGGCAAACCCCGACAGACCAGAAGAAGAGAACATGGAGACTGGTTCAGAGAACCTACGAACAGGATGGGCGGGGAGTCCAGTACTGTCCACCAGTTTGCACATTCCCGTCTCTGCTGAAGGGGAGACATCCCCCAGTTTAAATAAAACTGAGTCCAAGGGCTCAGAAGACAACAGGATCATAAACTATCCAGACTGCAAGAAGTCCTGGCCCCCTAGTGACGATGCAGCCTTTTGTCCTGGGTCTCATATGGAGGACAACGTGTCCTGTGTTAGTCCTGAACACAAGGCTGAGGAGAGGACCGACCTCCCACAGAGCTCAGAGACCAACAGAACTGAACCATTCGAAGGCAGCCTGAGTTCAGAAGGTGTCTCTGAATCCAAAGCTGAGCTCCACCCTGATCCGATGGAGGCCATGCCAGCTGACGAGAAACCCGAATCCTCGTCCGCAGCCGAAGAGCAGAGTCAAACCAGCATCCAGCCGGCAGCTCAGACGGACAGCAGCAACACCTCGGAGTGTTCCTCCCCTCAGTGTGGAGACCAAGAGTCTGACTCCACGGGAGCCAAGCTCAAGCTCCGCCCCTCAGACGAGGAAGTGGACGTCCACGTTCCTCATCCGTGCAAGAGGAAGATGCCCAAGCTGCTGAGCTCCCAGCTGAGCTGTGCGGCTCAGCAGGAGAAGGAGCGGTGCCAGCAGTCTCTGGCAGCCATCATGGACACCGTGAAGCTGGAGGAGATCGAGTCCTACCAGACGGAGCGAGCCAACTCGTACTACGAGTTCCTGCACATACGTAAGAAGATCAAGGTTGAGGGCATTCTCAACGCCAAGCCCTTAGGCTATGTTTCATCAGACATAGCTGAGCCTGATCCAGTGACGCCAAATATGTTGTTGATGGGGCGGCGGGACGCCTCCTTACACCAAGCATCTTACACTCCTGACACCGTCACAAGAAGACGTTGGCGCCACTGTCAGATGATGGACCACTTCTGTGTACAGTTCCTACGGCATCACCTTCCGTTCTTGGAAGTTCGGCAGAAGTGGAGGCGGCCTACTGATGACCTCACGCAGAGCACGATCGACATGATGGTTGATCCCCAGCTTCAGAGAGCACCGTGGCCCATCGGGGAGGTTGTCAAGGTGATCGAGAGTGCAGACGGTCGGATCCGGTCAGCGGAGGTTCGGATTGGAGAGAAGACCTACCTGCGGCCGGTACCACGTATGGTCCAGCTGTCGGCCATTCCACCTGATGATGGACAAAATACAGTACTCCACTTCATCTTAGGGAATTTAATAGACTTTACATAATAGCTAGGCTATTCTGGGGGCGGCTGTTATAAATTCCCTAATATTTCTGTATTGTTTTGTTCAGGCATCTTGTTAGACAGCTAATTCTTATTTGTTAGACAGCTAATTCGTATTTTACGTCAGGCATCTTTTTAGACAGCTAAGGGGTCCTTGGGGATATAAATAGCTGAGCAGAAAGCCGTTGGTTTTATAGCCGTTGATGTTTTCTATCGTTGATGCCTGTCTGCGTTTGTGACAAAGGTGAGCTTAATGCACTTTAATGAGCGCTAATTTCTTCTTTTCATATATAAATGGGGTGGCGATTTTGGCGCAAATATGAGACAGCCCAAAGAAATGTTTATTTCATGTTTAAGGTTCTGTCTTGTTGTAATATTAAGGGTAAGCTAAGCTATTTGTTAGCATGTTCTCATTTTAGCCGTTTTCTGTTATTTCAGATACCAGACAGACAGAAAAAGGGACAGTTAATGCCAGTTACTTTCAGTTAGGAAGAATTTACAGCTCAGAAAAGGAAACTGCATGCTGTAAACGAACTGGTCAGTTAATTAAACTCCAAGAAAACACCATCTTGCTGTGTCTGGACTCGCTCTCTGATCGGAGTGTCTATATGGATGAAGTGCTCCAGCTAATTTCCTCAAAAATCATCATACAGTCCTAACTCTCCACAACATCAATGATACAAATACATTAAACAATAAACAAAAGTAAAAGTAGCAAAAAGTAGCAAAAAGTAGCAAAATCAAAGACAGGAACATATCTGCAATGGTTTTTGCCAGGATTCCAACAGATTCTGAAAACCATTTAGAGAGGTCAGGGCCGAGAGCTTCAGATCTTTTTGTAAGATATTCCAGGAAGCAGGAGCAGAGTAGGAGAAGGCCCTTTTTCCAAGTTCAGTCCTCACTGACGGAACACTGCAGGTAATCATGTCCTGAGAGCGCACGCTGTAGCTGCACTCACGCAAAGACATGTAGGAGGAGATGTATGAGGGCAGCAGACCAAGAAGTGATTTAAAGATGAAAATGTACCAGTGGAAGAGTCTGCGTGAGGTTAATGATGTCCAGTTAACCAGTGAATACAGGGTGCAGTGGTGGGTACGATAATCACAGCCAGTTATGAATCTTAGTGCACCATGATAGACAACATCCAACATCCGCAGGGTGCTTGTAGGAGCATTCATGTAGAGAATGTCACCGTAATCAATGGAGGGAAGGAAAGTCACAGATACAAGGCGTTTCCTAGCATTCAGTGTTAGACATGATTTATTTCTGAAAAAGAAACCCAGTTTAACTTTCAGTTTCTTCACTAGGTTTTCCACGTGGAGTTTAAAAGAGAGATGTGAATCGACCAGGATACCCAAATATTTATAGGAATCAACAAACTCAATAGGGACACCATTTGAGGAAAAAATCAGAGGAAGATCTGCTGGGACCGACTTCCTACTTGAAAAAAACATCCCTTTTGTTTTTTCAGCATTTAGGACAAGTTTGAGACGGAACAAATCTGACTGAATGATGTCAAAAGCGGATTGCAGTAACTGGAAAGCCTTAGCTACTGTTTTAGCTCGGCAATAAACAACTGTATCATCAGCATAGAAATGTAAGGATGCATCAGGGATGCTCTGACCTACATTAGCTATGTAGATTGTAAAGAGGGTTGGTCCTAAAACTGAGCCTTGTGGTACACCATTTTTAACTGTTAAATAGCTGGAAAAAGTACCGTTATGTTGAACACATTGCCTCCGATTGGAAAGATAATTAGAAAACCAACCGATGGTGTGATCAGAGAAACCGATTTCTGAGAGCTTATGACACAGGATGTTATGATCCACAGTGTCAAAAGCTTTAGATAGGTCTAAGAAAAGTGCAGCACAATAATCCTTAGCATCCAATGCTTCAACAATATCATTAAGAACCTTCAGAGAAGCAGTTGTTGTGCTGTGTTGGAGCCAAGATGGTCTAGTGGCAGGGCTTTTGACTACGGACCCGAAGGTCGCGGGTTCGCGCCCCGGCCACTACCCAGCTTGGGGTGTCTATGAGTGCACACCTATTTCTCCAGCTCCCCGGGCGCTTTCGGGCTGCTCACTGCACCACCTGGTAGGTGGTTGGGTTAAATGCAGAGACGAATTTCGTCTGTGTATGGGAACATACGCAGATGACAGGAATAGACATTATTATTATTATTATATTTTTTCCTGAAACCAGATTGATGGAGTGGTAAGATGTTAAATGAGTCCAGATAATTTTTGATCTGGGAGTTTATCAGTTTTTCTAGAACCTTGGCTAAAATGCAGAGTTTAAAGATCGGTCGATAATTGTTCAATGAGGTGGGATCACCTCCCTTCAGCAAAGGAAGAACAAAGGCTGTTTTCCAAGCATCCGGAATGGTGTTTTGGCTTATGGACAGATTAAAGATGTGAGTCACAGGGACTGTGATGATATGAGCAGCCAGCCTTAAGAAATAAGGAGGAAGTTCATCTTGACCTGCAGATTTTTTAGGATCAAGATCTTTTAACAGTATTTACTCCGGACTGAGAACGGAGAAAAAGAGAAGGTGTGATTAACTGAGGATTTACTTGTAGGAGGGATTTGATTTGTAAAAGTTTGGTTATTAGATGAAGTGGCTGATTTTCCATTTGTAACTGTGTCAAATAATGAACTAGAAGCAACAAAATGTTTGTTGAAACAGTTCAGGATCTCGTGCTTATTTGACACAGGAACAGAATCAACAAGAAGTTGTGATGGGAGGTCAGATGATTGGGGGGTGCCTGAGAGAGATTTGATGGTTTTCCAGAATTTTTTAGGGTCGTTTAGATTTTTGGAGGTCTGAGATAAGAAGTAATTACGTTTTGCGGCTTTGATGGCAGTTGTGCATTTATTCCTCAGCTGCCGAAATTTCAACCAATCAGTGTCTGAGTGTGATTTTCTTGCTGCGACCCAAAGATGATCTCACCTATGCAGGAGGTCAGCTAGTTCAGGAGTAAACCAGGGGCTGTCACGGCCCTTTATCCTGAACTGCCGGAAAGGAGCATGTTTGTTTACAAAAAAAATGAAACTATTATGAAAATAGTTCCAAGCGGTGTTCACGTCATTGATTAGTAGAATACGTTGCCAATCAAAGTGGGATAGATGCCAGAGGAATGACTGTTCACAGAAACGTTTCAAATCCTTTTTTTGAATTATTCTGGGCTCAGCAGGTGGAAGTTTAGTAGATCTAAGAGCTGCTATTACGGAATGATTACTCAAAATGTTAGCAAATACACCTGTTCCAGGAAATTTATGAGGTGCATTTGTGAAAAACAGATCTAAGGTGGAAGATTTTTCGGGACATTTTTTGTTTGGTTTGGTGGGAGAATCGATAAGCTGTGTTAGATTGAGATATAGGCAACATTCCTTGAATTTATCACAGAGTGGGGTCGACTTATTCCAATCAATGTTGAAATCTCCTACCATAACAATCTCATTGTGTTTTAAATTTCCTATGAATTCAGTCAGGGAGGACAGAGCTTCAGGTGTTGCGGAGGGGGGACGATAACAACCTACAACAGTTATGATCTGACCTCCCTTCAAACTGATGTTCACAGCTAAAGCCTCAAACTGGTTTGCGATTGTTTTTTTAGACGCAATCCTGGCAGCCAAAGAGTCTCTGATGTAAATAGCGACTCCACCTCCCCTTTTATTACGATCACAACGATAGATCTTAAATTCATTGATTGCCAGGTCATTTTTCAAAACAGATTTGTTGAGCCAAGTTTCAGAGATAACGATCACATCTGCCCCAGAAGAACTGATTAGGATTTTCAATTCATCAAGTTTTTTTAGGAGGCTACGAGCGTTTACATGCAGGAAATGGAGACCTGAATTATTTTTAAACTCACTGGGAGTACTGTAGTTAATGGAGGGCCCTGGGTTGGGCTGAATCCCTGAGATCAATAACAACATTAATATCAGACATTTACTTGACTTCTTTGTCACTGATGTGTAGTTACAGGAGTTAACAGTGTGACATTTTGCACCCATAATTGAACCATGAGAAACATTGATGAAGACACGATCATTCAGAACCCAAAAACAATGAAAGTTGCAATGATGGGCAGATCCAGATGTGTTGATAAGATTCAGTGATTCCAGGTAGTCTGAGAACTGAAAATAATGACAGTAATATGAATGATGCAGAAAAGTCTCAGACCATAAAGCGTCACAAATTAAGTGGGCAAACAATTCCGTTGAGGAGGCCCAACTACAGTTTGTGTGAGAGGGGATCCAGCCCCCCTGTGAATATGAATGGATGTGGCCCTGGTTAACACAAGCTGGATCCAGAATCAACGGGTAGAAACAAGCAATTTGCAGCAAACAGCAGAGTGTGGTGCCAGAAAAGCCTCCTAAAATTAAAGGCATGATTGTAGCCTGTATCAGGACAGCAAAGGAACAACAGCGTGAACAGCACCAAACAACAGCGACAGCAGCTCCTGATCCTCAGCGGCACACTTTTCTCTCCGCCCGTCTGATCCACAATTAGCTCCCAACAGTGTGAAACAGGCACCACCAAACAGCGACGATCACCAAACAGCGACGATCCTGATCCTCTGCGCTTCACTTTCTGCTTGTCTGATCCACAAACAGCTCTCAACAGTTCACAACGGTGTGAAAAACAGGCACCAAACAGCGACGATCCTGATCCTCTGCGTCTCACTCTACGCTCGTCTGATACACAAACAGCCCACAACAACGAAATGAGGCTCTTTAAAGTTATCTGTAGCAGGTAAGATGTTTGTTGTTGAGCTCACAACAACAAATGAGGCTCTTTAAAGGGTTATCTACAGCAGATAAGATATTTGTTGTTGTTGAGGTATTGGTTTCTTCAAAAATGAGGCTCTTTAAAAAGTTATCTATAGCAGGTAAGATGTTCATTATTATTGCTGCTATTGCTGCTCTCCTCTTCAACCTTCAGCCTCTTCAGAATGAAAAAGCCACCTCCAGAAAAAGCCACCTCCAGAAAAAACATAGCAAGTCTTAAGGCTGAAATATACCTGAGCATCCTCGTTACGCCACTCTACGCGCGCATTTTGTGCACATGCGTTTCGCTGATATAGCTTCAGAAGCTACGCTTTTCAAATGCTCGCGTTTTCGCTCCAAATCCTTGTTGTTTCGCTCCAAATCCTGGTTGTCATGTGAGCAGCCCCGAGCAGCTGCGAGCAGAGGGGGACAAACTGAGGTCGCTGATTGGTCACTTGCTGACACGCCTACTGAAATGATTGACAGCTCGTCAGCTCGTCAGCTCACTCTATGAGCAGCCGGTTGCGGTGTTCTTCTGCGGTGTTCTGCTGCGGTGTTTCTACTTTATATGTTATAAAAAGTTCTCTCAGAAATAAAAATAATAACAGGGAGCGCTTTTCCTGCAGCCCACCAGGGAATATAAAGCCTCGCGCACCCAGGTAGGACCTGAATTCATTCATTTCAGTCATGAGTGAACGGAGGAAGAAGCGATTACTTGACTTTAGGCAAAAAAAACAAAAGAAAAGGCCCGATCAGCGATAAAGAAGAGGAATTTAATTCATTTGTGTAACATACAAAACAGTCCGGCGCCGGGGAAGTTTATGGTCAGACACCGCGCAAGCGTGCGCGGTCGTAAAAAAAAGCTTTGCGCGTTCGTGCCCTGAGGGGCTGCGCGGGGCTACGCTTTTGCCTCAGCGTACGTACGTCGTACAGAGGCGTATAGAGAGTACGGGCAGGTATATTTCAGCCTTTACCAAAGGGCTGAAGACCTCCCAGCTCCAGAAATTATTTCAGCAGCAGTTCATCTGCGCGTCCCTCAGATGAACGCGGGTGTGAGCAGAATGAGCACAAAGCAGAGAGCGCAACAAACATCCCCACGGCCACGCGCAGATGGGCTCAGGTTCCACGGAGGTAAACAGACTTTAATGTGGACTAAAGACGATGTCCCCACAGCCAGTTCGGTTAGGTTCTGGTCCAGTCAGAAACACCTCCCCCCACGCTCACGAGCCAGGTACGTTATCTTCCCCCCACGCCACGAGGTCAACAAAGGACAGCAGAAAAAATCAGCATAGTCAAAAACTTCCCTGCTAATCTTGGTGAAACCAGGAGAACCACAGGAGAACCGCAGGTCCAGGTGCAGGTGGGACATTCAAACGGGGTCCAGTGAGAGTGGCAGAAGAAACACTGGGTCTTCGTGGGCGGCTCTCTGGCTTTGGGGCTCACCTGGCTGGGCAAGGTAGCTCAGAATGACCGGTGAGGTGAAAACGTCCGAACCTGGTCCGACAGAATTATTTTTTTTGAACGGTCCCGTCCGGCTCTCTGAGTTACTGAACACCGAATTCAGATGGAAGATGGACCAGCTTTGGTCCAATTCGAAAAACGGGTCAGTTAGATGATAAAAATACTCAGAGAGACCAGAGGTGCTGCCGCTCATTAGTTCGCCGGAACCGGAAATGAGAACCGGAAACGTGCAAATAGGCATACATACTCTTAGTTAGTTCTAGATGTTATTACTGTTTTTCTCTTTCATTTGTTGTTGGATGTAACTGGGACCTCGTGTACATAATCTCGTTTTCATCTCATGTACCACATGCGGTGCAAATGACAATAAAGACTCTCTGACTCTGACTCTCTGACTTAATGCAGCTTACTTACTTACTTACTTTTGATGAGTTGTGTAGCCTTGGTTTTTCCCGCTGAGTATCTTTGTGCGATTGCAGAGTCCGGGAACATCTCAGCTACACATTTGTTGAAGTCATTACAGAAGGTAAAAGCAATGTTGTTTTTCGCGCATTTATGACCTGGTCTGCTTCTGTGGCATTTCTAGTCACAAATGGGGACATGTTTTTGTGCCTCTAGCCCGCGTTTTTGCTTGACGTATTTTTCATGCTGACGGACATCGTTCCTTCCCCCATGAGAGACACTAAAGTCGCAGTTACAAATCTTACAAAACGCGTAATTGTGCCCCACCCTACTCTTCTTTTAGGAAAAGTAAATTCGCTGTCCCATTTTTCAAGATATTTACACGAAGTCTTAACTTTTTTGGCAGGGACGCCTTCTCTCTCGTTCTCCATCTCTGATATGTTTTTCCGGGTTCCGCTGCCAGCACTAACATTGCGACAACTGCCACCGAGGCTACTGCAGGTGGCCGTTCTCGCGAGGCTAGTGACATAATTCAGAGGCACTGGAATGTTTTTTTTTAAACAATATTATAATACGGGAAATTTCCGGGAAAATAATAATTTGGGATGACGACGGGAAAGAGGGGTAAAATCCGGTAGTTTCCCGGCCAAAACGGGAGACTTGACAGTAGGGGTGTAACGATACACAAAACTCTCGAGATGAGACGAGACAAATTACAGAGTTCGCGAGAACGAGACGAGATTTTAATGTTAGTTCAAGAAAACTTCAAAGATCGGTTTTATGCCGCAAAAAGGCTTTTATTCTGTTTTAACATGTATTACAAACTCAACTGATGTCTTCATTTTACTGATTGAATCTCCTTAGACCTTAGAACGTTCAACTTTGTTTAAAAAAAATAGATATTCACGCAGGACTTTCCAAAAATTGAACATAAATATCCGCATCAGCACTGAATCTGCAGCCGTCACTCACCAGTGTTGCCAGATTGGGCGGTTCACCGCGATTTTCCTTCTGACTTTTGCGGGTAAAGAGTGCTTTGGGTGGGTGGGACTCTATCTGGCAACACCGGTCACACCGGTGTTTACACAAGTGTGTCTTTACATTCGGGGCAGCGTCGGCAGCGCCGGGACCCTCCATCAATGTAGAGGCGTCTGCGGCACCGGGACCCTCCATCAGTAGTTGGGGCGTCTTCTATAGCAACTTCATCCGGCGAAGCCATGCTGTCCGTGACGCTGACTTGCTAGGGGCTGCTAGCATTAGCATTAGCGACTCGCGAGACAACGTTACCTCTCAACGAGAGATATCGCGGGAGTTTAATATTGCGAGAACTCGTACAACGAGATCTCGTTACACCCCTACTTGACAGGTATGTCCTGAAGGCTGGTGCTGTGGACCTGGGCATCAGCTGGGTCTCTCTCTCTCTCTCTCTCTCTCTCTCACTCTCACTCTCACTCACTCACTCACTCTCACTCTCTCTCTCTGGTGGTGGGGGGTGTCAGTCAGCTGAGATGCTCCACAGAGGAAGTTACACATGTCATCATTGTGGTTAAGTGAAGGGGAAGCAGAGAGACAAGAGGGATGAGTCATGGTGAAACAGACTGAGACATAGAAGTAGGGAGGTGGGGTGTGTGTGTGTGTGGGGGGGGGGGTGATGCTAGTATGAAGTTTGTATAGAATCCAGCTACAGAGCAGGTGTGGGAAAACATATTGAGTTCCTGTTTTCTACTTTTTCACCTATCATTCATCTCTCTGTTCATTTTGTTTAAAAAATACACACACACACACGTGCACAGACACTGGCTGTCACTTCAGTATTAATGTAGTTAAATCATAATTGTTCAGGCAGAACTCCGGGCCAACACAATGAAATTAGACATAACTGTGAGGTATTGATTTGATGTTATGCGCAGAAGGTGTGAAATAAACTGGAACCGTTTCTGCAGCCCGCGTGCACGAGCAGCACCAACAAGAACGCCATGTACACGCCTAAACCCTCCCCCTAAACATGACTAGCAATTACAGATGCCCATTGTAACGCGGGGAGATTCAATCAGCCAAAGTTGAGGCACATATCCAGCGGTGAGGAGAGGTTAATTAGGATCCTTGGCTTTAACCAAGCATGCAGGACGTTGAAGGGTTGAGGGATAATGTTTGTTCATGGACACGGGCGCAGTGTCCGCAGATAATGTCTTCATTAAGTATTGATGCGCTCGTAGCCTGCAGCTCATACACGACGATGCCTCCACACCTTTCTCCTCCAATCTCTCTGTCCCCCTCCCTCTCTGCTGTTATATCCCAGCATCAGGGAGAAGCTAAACCCCACCCCACACACACAGTCAAGGAGTTTCACACCTCCACTC
>JBBPBX010074540.1:0-13226 GCA_038048925.1 Garcialebias charrua
ATTGACTTACATTGCGTTTAGGTCTGTGTTCATGGGGCTGCCACGGGCCACAGGAATAGACCAGAGCCACATAACTATAGAATCTGGTAGAAAGGCTTGTGCTTAAGAGATCCTGTGAATTTGGTGGTGCTAGGTCAAAGTTAAGGTACCTTAATTAACTTTTGAACAAACGGAGGCCTGTGGACAATTCCCACCCGTTTTTTTACACCTTCTGCAGCCTGTATCTCCCTGAAGGAAGCAAGGAACTGCACCAAATTTGCTGGAGATGTAGATCAGGATAGGCCGCATCTACCCTGAAAATTTGGCCTTCCTACGTGCACCGTAAGACCCCCAAACAACCCCGCAAATGCCGGTCAGGTGTATTTTTTGTGAAAAATAGGGTTAAAGAAGAAAATTCATAACTCAGGACCCCGAAGTCCTGGATACTCCAGATTTGAATCACATGTATATGGAGTAAGCCCTAAAAGAGTGTGAAAGTTTTGTGCACGTATGTGCACGGGAAGGGGTCCAAATTTACAAAATATGTTCAGAAAAGGCAGTTTTTGGGGGCCAAAAGTGTTTAAGTTCCTAACTCGGGGCCGAAAGCGGTTAGGGACCCCAGATTTGAGGTGTCAACATTGGGGGGAGGGTGGAACACATCCATCTTGTCTTTTTTTTCATAACTGTTTTTTCATGTTTCCAGCCTGTGGTCACAAATGGGGTAAGGTTCGAATTCCAACAGTGTTTTGCAATGTTCTGATGACTATCCCAATTCATTTTTTTTAGAAAAGTGCTAGGAGGTTGATTTTTGAGTATCTTGGCTACAGCAAACTGGTTGGTCCACATAAGTTGCTTACTTGGTGGGTTAACTTCAGTGTGCTTTGGACTACTCTGACTGAGGAAGCCCTCTGGAGTGAGGGTGAAACGTTTCTGCTAAAAAGAAACTGTCCAGATGAACTGATTGAGAATGAGCGGATTTGATACCTGGACTATTGAGAATTAACTTTCTTGTCTTGAACCACTTTGGACATGTCTGCCTGCCTGGGAGGAGTCGACGAGGGACACACCCCCAGAAACCATCTTGGCTACAGCAAACTGGTTGGTCCACATAAGTTGCTTACTTGGTGGGTTAACTTCAGTGTGCTTTGGACTACTCTGACTGAGGAAGCCCTCTGGAGTGAGGGTGAAACGTTTCTGCTAAAAAGAAACTGTCCAGATGAACTGATTGAGAATGAGCGGATTTGATACCTGGACTATTGAGAATTAACTTTCTTGTCTTGAACCACTTTGGACATGTCTGCCTGCCTGGGAGGAGTCGACGAGGGACACACCCCCAGAAACCATCTTGGCTACAGCAAACTGGTTGGTCCACATAAGTTGCTTACTTGGTGGGTTAACTTCAGTGTGCTTTGGACTACTCTGACTGAGGAAGCCCTCTGGAGTGAGGGTGAAACGTTTCTGCTAAAAAGAAACTGTCCAGATGAACTGATTGAGAATGAGCGGATTTGATACCTGGACTATTGAGAATTAACTTTCTTGATTTTTGAGTATGTTGATCTCGGGCTCAAGACGAACGCGGGGGACTTGGTCCCGTGCGCCTCGGGCCCTTGGGTCCCCCGTAGCGGCCCCCCAAAAGCTAGAAAAACCCTAAAAATCTAGGGTTGACATTTTTTGAACCGTCGGTCCGATTTCCACCAAGCATACATGGATCTTCACGTCTCGGGGCCCTCTTTAACATATGTCAGAGCCAGGGGCCTGGGACCCCTACGGGGCCATCTTTTTTCAGGGGCCACGTTGAGCAACGGGACCAAGACGGTTGGGTTCGGGGTGTAAAACTATGTGTGCTTATCTATTTTGATGGTAATATTTGTGTTTCGGGGGTCCCTGGAACATAGCAGTCCGGTGCCGGACTGTTTTGTATGCGACACAAATGTAATAAATCCCCCTTTTTCATCCCTGATCTGGCTTTTTCTTTAGTTTTTTTGCCAAAAGTCAGTGATTGATTTCTCTTCCGTCGACTCCATGACTGAAATGATGAGAAATGAACAAATTTGTCACGAGCGAATTAAACTCGGGTCCATCGTGGCTGCGGGAGGTTCTGCAGATTTTCTGGTGTGCTGGTCTGATGTGTGGGCTGCACGACCAGCGCTCCATTTTTTTAGGACTTTTAAATAACATATAAACACAGAACACCGCTGTGGCTGCAGCTGCCAGCTCGCGCCTCCCCCGATCTGTCAATCAAATCAGTAGGCATGTCTACAAATGACAATCAGCAACCTCAATTTTTCCCGTAGGTAAACGCTCTGCGCTGCAGCTGCTCAAATGATGTCAAGAATTTGGTGCGAAAATGCGAGAATGAACGTGAGAACGTATGCTGAGGTATGGGGATGAACTGGCTACGTACAGTACATGCCTACGGACACGCGTACAGATGTACGCAGAGCTATGTGTGAACCTTTAGTTTATCTGTTTTCAGTTTGTGTGCTGAGCACAAACTATTTGCCTACAATGATGAGGCAGCAAACTTATCGATCTGACTGAGTAAACTTTAGGACTAACTAGGGGTTGAACGAGTACATAATTTTTAACCTCGACATTAACATAAAAAAACTCAAACGACGCTCGAGTAGCCGATGACGTCACAGTGTCTTACGATGCAAAATAAATAAATAAATATAAATGCCTAAAAACGTCTTTACAAAAAGAAAAAAAAGACCAACAAAGCATTGGGAGCATTTATTATGCTCCTATCATTTATCATACTGCACATAAGTCACAGGAAAAACAAAACTATTAGTCAGAGAGTCAGAGTCAGAGAGAATTTATTGTCATTTGCACCGCATGTAGTACATGTGTTGAAAACGAGATTATGTACACAGGGTCCCAGTTACATCCAACAACAAATGCAAGAGAAAAACAATAATAACATCTAGGATTAACTAAGAGAGACATCAGCTAGTAATACACTAAGCCCTAATGTAGTAGAAAAACATCATTATAAACAGCAGCACGAACATGAGCAGATGGTCACAGATGAACGCAGCAACAAGAAACAGATCAGTATCAGCATGATGTGACATTTTGCAGTGTTTATTCTTATTATTTATTTATTCATGAGTCTGACAGCCTCAGGGTAGAAGCTGTTCCTCAGTCTAGTGGTTCTACATTTGATGCTCCTCAACCTCCGTCCCGAGGGGAGTGGTGCAAAGAGTGAGTGTGCTGGGTGAGTGAGGTCTTTCATGATGCAGGTGGCTCTTTTTCTGCATCTGGAGGTGTAAATGTCTGTGATGGTGGGGAGACTGACTCCCACAGACTTCTGTGCAGCCTTCACCACTCTCTGTAGAGCTTTCCTCTCTGCAACTGTGCAGCCTCCATGCCACACGTTGATGCTGGAGCACAGGACGCTCTCCACTGCACACCTGTAGAACGAGGTGAGGACTGAGCTTCTCATTATTAGTTATATTAATAATATTAAAAGTGAAAGTATGAGGCGATGAAAACCGAAACTTAAAAAACAAATGGGGCCACAGCCACACCGTACCACCGCCTGCAGCTGTGCAATTTAGGTTTACTTTTAGAGATTGTGTTTATAGATTTTTGGTAGCTCTAGAGAGATGAATATTTGTTTTTTTTGTTTGTGAAACGAGAGAGAGGAAGCCGTTTCGGCCGTGTTATAATATGGGACCTGCATTGCAACACTGCCCTCTGCTGTCACAATCTACTACAAAGAAAGTCAACACGAAGTAGCGCATTTTATAAAATTATAAACTGTTTTACCTTTTTGACAAGACGGCCTGCTCCATTAACATCCGTGCGCACACAGGAATCCATTTTGTAGCGTCTACTAAAAGCTAAAAGCTGCCCCGCGCGCTGTGAAATGTGAAATGTGACGTCACTACGGGTACCCGAGGTGGACAAAAAAGCCTCGATAGAAGTCAAAGCACTCGAGCTGTCGAAAACTCGGGTACTCTGTTAATGCACTAGGACTAACTAAATGTACTTATCTTCTGGCAGAATAATATATTCAGCAACCAGTAGTAAATGCATGGTCTATCTATGCTCTACACATAAACATTTGCATAGTAACATGGACACCAGCTGAGAATAAAATGACAAACTTTATTAACAAAATGGTGTCATCCAAAAATCCATCCATCCATCCATTTTCTTCCGCTTATCCGGGGTCGGGTCGCGGGGGTAGCAGCCTAAGTAGGGAGGCCCAGACTTCCCTCTCCCCAACCACTTGGAGTAGCTCCTCTGGGGGAATCCCAAGGCGTTCCTAGGCCAGCCGAGAAACATAGTCCCTCCAGCGTGTCCTGGGTCTTCCTCTGGGTCTCCTCCCGGTGGGACATGCCCGGAACACTTCACCAGGGAGGCGTCCAGGAGGCATCCTAACCAGATGCCCGAGCCACCTCAACTGGCTCCTCTTGATGTGGAGAAGCAGCGGCTCTACTCAGAGTCCCTCCCAGATGACTGAGCTTCTTACCCTATCTCTAAGGGAGAGTCCAGACGCCCTGCGGAGAAAACTCATTTCAGCCGCTTGTATCCGAGATCTCGTTCTTTCGGTCATAACCCAGAGCTCATGACCATAGATGAGGGTGGGAACGTAGATCGATCGGTAAATTGAGAGCTTCGCCTTTTGACTCAGCTCTCTCTTCACCACGACAGACCGGTACATCACCCGCTTCACTGCGGACGTTGCACCTATCCGCCTATCGATCTCACGCTCCAGTTTTCCCTCATTCGTGAACAAGACCCCGAGATACTTAAACTCCTCCACTTGGGGCAAGGCCTCCTCCCTGACCCGGAGAAGGCATGCTACCCTTTTCCGGCTCAAGACCATGGCCTCGGATTTGGAGGAACTGATCCTCAACCCGGCCGCATCACATTCAGCTGCAAACCGCTCCAGCGAAAGCTGTAGATCACGATCTGATGAAGCCAATAGGATCATCATCTGCAAAACATGTGTGGAACATCATCTGCAAAAAACAGAGAAGCGATTCTAAGGCCACCAAAACGGTGACAAAGGGCAACCTTGGCGGAGTCCAACTCTCACCGGAAATGAGCCTGACTTACTGCTAGCGATGCGGACCATGCTCTGACACCGGTCGTACAGGGACCTAACAGCCCATATCAAAGGGCCTGGTACCCCATACTCCCGGAGTACCCCCCACAGAACCCCCCGAGGGACGCGGTCGAATGCCTTCTCCAAGTCCACAAAGCACATTTAAACTGGTTGGGCAAACTCCCACGCACCCTCCAGGACCCTGCTGAGGGTGTAGAGCTGGTCTAGTGTTCCACGACCAGGACGAAAACCACACTGCTCCTCCTGAATCCGAGGTTCGACTATCCGACTGACCCTCCAAAAATATAAAGGGTTAATATTAGGTAAGTAGCATTCTTTGACACCAGTGTGTTGTTTTTGAGAAAGTTGTTTTTGTAGCATGTATACATAACATATATGGGTATTTGAGTTGGTTAATGAGATAGTTAAATCAGAAGAGTCTGGGTTTGACTGCTAGAGGGAAGTGGTACCTTGTAAAAACACACAGACAACCTTATAGTGCCAAGAAAGTGAATTATATTATACAATATTTACAAAATCTATACATACAAACAAGTACTTGAAACCATGAATTCTCCACAATTGTTTTTCTTTTCTTATAGCCATGGGAAAAAATGTTCACAGTTCAACTCCTTGAGTCAGAGTCAGAGTCAGAGCCTGAGAGAATTTATTGTCATTTGCACTGCATGTAGTACATGTGTTGAAAACGAGATAATGTACACAGGGTCCCAGTTACATCCAACACAAATGCAAGAGAAAAACAATAATAACATCTAGGATTAACTAAGAGAGACATCAGCTAGTAATACACTAAGCCCTAATGTAGTAGAAAAACATCATTATAAACAGCAGCACGAACATGAGTCATTATGAGCAGATGGTCACAGATGAACGCAGCAACAAGAAACAGATCAGTATCAACATGATGTGATATTTTGCAGTGTTTATTCTTATTATTTATTTATTCATGAGTCTAACAGCCTCAGGGTAGAAGCTGTTCCTCAGTCTAGTGGTTCTACATTTGATGCTCCTCAACCTCCGTCCTGAGGGGAGTGGGGCAAAGAGTGAGTGTGCTGGGTGAGTGAGGTCTTTCATGATGCAGGTGGCTCTTTTTCTGCATCTGGAGGTGTAAATGTCTGTGATGGTGGGGAGACTGACTCCCACAGACTTCTGTGCAGCCTTCACCACTCTCTGTAGAGCTTTCCTCTCTGCAACTGTGCAGCCTCCATGCCACACGTTGATGCTGGAGCACAGGACGCTCTCCACTGCACACCTGTAGAACGAGGTGAGGACTGAGCTTCTCAGACCAGCTCGTCTCAGCCGTCTGAGGAAGTAGAGTCTTTGATGTCCTTTCTTGATCAGGCTGGTGGTGTTGTTGCTCCAGCTGAGGTTATCATTCAAGTGTACACCCAGGTACTTGTAGCTGGAGACCACCTCCACCGCAGATCCACCTATATACAGTGGGGTGTGGGTGTGTTTGTTCCTTCTGAAGTCCACAATCATCTCCTTCGTCTTCTTCACATTCATGTGAAGGTTGTTCTCTTTGCACCAGCTCTCCAGATGTTCCACCTCCTGTCTGTAGCTGGATTCATCATTATCTGTGATGCATCCCACCACAGCTGTATCATCTGCAAACTTAACAATATGACAGCCTGGATGTGTGGCTGTACAATCATATGTGAGCAGAGTGAACAGAAGAGGGCTCAGCACACATCCTTGAGGAGAACTAAGCACAGCTCCCTGGAGGCCAACCTGCTGAGACAAGCGGTTGATTAGTACCTGATGGTCAACGGTGTCAAAAGCTGCTGAGAGGTCTAACATCACCAGCAGAACAGGGTTTTTTGCATCCAGGGACAGAAGAATGTCATTCTGCACTTTGAGCAGTGCAGATTCAGTACTGTGACGAGCTCGAAAACCTGACTGAAATTTTTCAAACAGGTTGTTGTGCGAATGAGGGAAAACTGGAGCGTGAGATCGATAGGCGGATAGGTGCAGCGTCCGCAGTGAAGCGGGCGCTGTACCGGTATCCTTGAGGAGAGCCAGTGCTGAGGGTTATGGTGAGGAGGAGAAGTTGTGGATCTTCACGGACTGTGGTCTGTTTGTTAAGAAGTCTAGTACCCAGTTACAGATGGAGGGGCTTAGTCCAAGTGTGGATAGTTTGTCTATCAGAGTTTGGGGGATCATGGTGTTGAAGGCAGATGTGAAGTCCACAAAGAGCAGACGCACGTATGAGTCCTTCTGATCCAGGTGGGTGAGAGCAGTGTGGACCACAGAGGAGATGGCGTCCTCTGTTGATCGGTTCTCGCGGTATGCATATTGATGAGGGTCCTCGCTGATGTTGACGGTTGTCTTGATGTGGGACATGACCAGTTTCTCAAAACATTTAGCGACTATCGGGGTGAGAGCCACCGGTCTATAGTCATTCAGACCAGTCACTGTGGAGCTTTTTGGGACTGGGATGATGGTGGCAGTCTTCAGGCAGGTGGGAACTGACTCCAGTGAAAGTGAGGTGGTGAAGATGTCAGCCAGCACCTCACAGAGCTGGTCCGCACATTCCTTCAGAACTTTCCCTGGGATGTTGTCTGGACCCGTAGCTTTATGAGGGTTGATCCTTCTGAGACTACCTCTCACTTCTGCTGCGGTCACTTTGAGGTGCTCCTCGTCTGGTGATGAGGTGAGCCTGGTGCTAGCTGGTCTGTTTGGATCTTCAAAACGTGCATAAAACTTATTGAGGGCATCAGGCAGGGATGGGTCCCTGGGGCATTGTTTGCTTTTGCCCTTGTAGGGATGGATGCCCTTGATGGGAGTAAGATGGATTGTTGGAAAGGATCCAATTCAGTTCAGTCCAGAGGAAAATGTGGATGTGGTTGTAGGCTTAAACATCTCCTACCAGACTGGAAGGAGTTGAGGGAATTCAACAGTTCTCCTGGTTCATTATAGGGTAGCTCGCCAGTCTGGTCAGCTCGACAACAGACACGATCCGGAATCAGGATCATCAGAATCAGGAACCTTCGGAATCAGGAGCCTTCAGAATCAGGAACCTGGCCTGTATAAAGCAGACCTCTTAATAAATAACCCTGGGTTTTTATCAACATCAAAATCATTTCATAAATATAATCAATACTTGTACATGCTTTTCCATCTTTACTATAGTAATTAAGTTTAGATTATAAATATAATTAAACTCAGTTGAGTACTTTTCAAAAATCAAATAACATTAGATTCTCAATATTTCACATTAGTACAAAATAGCATTCCACCATTTAATGTACCTTCAGTTAATTACTTCAAGATGATGTCAAAGAATATTCAAAAAAGTTTGTTAGCATTAGCACTGAACTAACACAGAGCCCAAACAATTACATGGAGACCAGCACTAACTCTGCCAGCTCCAGACAACAAACAAAACACTCACCAGTTCCCACGGTTAAAACACATAATCAGCAGAAGGTTTCTGTCCCACAAATACACATGTAAGAGTTGAGAGGCATGTCATCACATGTGGCAAACAGCATTAGATAGAGGCTTACAAACAACTTTAAGCCTGCAGAACTGCAGCAGCAACTGTAAAGCCTCTCCCACCTTGCCTGATGAGCACCAGCTGATTTGATGAGATACTGATGGTTGCATACTGCTACCAGTCAGGTGACAAAGAAACCATGCTAGAACAAACACATTGAATGATGTTTGTTCCTGCTGGTTTTCTTTTTACTCAAGAGAATCAAAGAAAAGAGGACTTTTTTCCAAAAATAAATGTTTGAAATTAATGAAATAATTAACAATAAAAAAATCTTTAAGAAATTACTTCTTGAGATAATAATAATAAAATGTAAAGGGGGAAAATACTATTGTAATATAACAAAATTATTCTGATAGGAATGGAGATCTTGGAATGGAGAAATTTACTCTGGTTACATCTTATAGAATAAAAAACTTGTTTGTTAACCATTAGTATAGCCTGGACAAAGACATATATGTTCTTCATACTTGGTGCTCTATGACAGATGTAACAGTTGATAAGGTGCTAACTATTCATAACAATTTTATTGAAAATTACCTCAACAGTTATCTTTTTAATTTGTTAGTGAAGACACTTGTATCATTGCAGAATCCCATACGCTTAAGGACTGACATTAGACTGAGGTTTAAAAAAATGCATCAAACATTGAATGTGTAGATTGAATTGTGTACCAAATAATGATTTAAGTTTTTGTTTTGATGTAATACTTGAAATTAATATGTTGAACACAAAACACACTAGCCCATTGAAGGTGTATTTTTGTTGCCCAAAGCCTGTCCTGATGATTCATGCTCTTTTCCAATGTTTATTTGAATTGCAGAGTGTTTCAATAGAGTTCTGAAATTGTTAGTAAAAAAGTTAATCATTTTTTGTTGGAATTATTTTTCTTCTGTGTGTATTTCTTGGGCTGACATTGTCTCAAATTTCCATGACTGACCTAATTAATCCAGTATAAATGGCTGTGATTTAATTTCTATCAGCTCCCCACTTGATTCTAGCTAAACACCTCATTATGTTTAACACTTTCCTACATTTATCTATTATTTTCTTGTGTGCGCCCCATGTCATTCTTTGATCAAACCAAAACCTAAGAAATTTAAATTGTTTAACTCTTTCCAACTCCTGACCATATAATTTTAGCTTGATTTTCTCATCAACTCTTTTCCTTGTAAAACAACAACAACATTATTTTAGTTTTATCTACAGAAAATTTAACTCCCCATTTATATGACCATTTTGAAATTGCTCCCTGAAGCTTCTTTATAATAAATTCAAAATTACCCATCTCTCAGTTGATACTTTCTTTTGTTTGTGACGTGGGACGCCTGGAGAAGCTGGTGGTTCCAGACCAGAGGGAACTGCTGCAGAAGACCCCATCAGTCCCCAGAGGATTTTAGTTTAGTTAATAAAAATTCTGTTGAACCTTTTTCCTTGTGTCCTGCGTCCTTCAAATATGTTTTGACTTTTACCGGTCGTAACATATTTATGTATTCTGAGGGAATAATGAAGGTGAACTAATGAATGAACCTTACATTCATTTAATTCACTACAGTCTACTGAATCCTGAAGCCTAGTGCTGCCTTTTTTTACTCAGCTAATTAGGCTTGATTAGCTGAGCTGCAAACACCTGCTGACTCTCTCTCTTTCATAAGCTCAGGGCCAAAGCCAGAAGTGTGGAGTTTTTGAGAGAGGAGGTTGGTTATTGGAGTTTTTGAGAGTGCCAGTTGGTCAGTAGGTTGAAGCTTGCTGTGGACTTGAGGTGTTCCTTTCAAACGTAACCTAAGTTACTTTTGACACTGTTACATTCATCTGCAGTTTTCTGCAGTTGTTTGTTTGTCGAGCTGGGAGTTCCTCCACCCTCCCTGGCTGTGTGTGTGAGATCTAACTATTTAGAGGTTGTTTGAGCACTCCTTGTGGAGTGGGTGTTGGTTTGAGCACTATCGTGCTCTTGTGGGCTCTAGATTACCTAGAGTAGGGAACCTGAGCCATTGAGGGCTCTCATCTGAGTCTCAGAGACTGGGCTCAGGAGTGCTGTCCTCTGCTGTGTTGACTCCTGCTCTCTTGTTTTTGCTCTTTTCTGCTTAACTTTATTTTCATAACTTTCTGGTTGGGTAAGGCTGGTAGTCCCATTTTCGCCTCTTTTGTTTTATCCTTTAGGCCTAGAGTTTTGGTACAGGTAGCCCGCTGTCCAACAGGGTTCTACGGCTCTGTACAGAGTTGGCTCTGTTGGGCAGCTTTATTTTCCTTTTTGCCGCTTTACCCTAACCCATCTCTCAGTTGAAACTTTTTTTTTTTGTGATGTGGGACGCCTGGAGAAGTCGGTGGTGGTTCCTGAGCAGAGGGAGCTGCTGCAGAAAACCTTAGTTTAGTTAATAACTTCTGTTATAATCTTTTCTTTGTGTCCTGCGTCCTTCAAATATGTTTTGACTTTTACCGGTCATAACAGACTTCCTCTTTTCCACATTGCCCCATCATCAGCAAAAAGTAAAAATCCCATCCCACCCTCTACTTCCTTAAACATATCATTAACTACCACAGAAAATACTAACAGACTTAACTATATTTCTCTGTGTTGTCCCATTTTCCATATTCCAACTCTCAGAATAATCCTTCCCTATCCTCACTTGTATTAGTCTTCCTTCTAAAAAAAGTCTTAATCCATGTAAACATACGACCATTATACCCATTCTTCTAATTTTGATTAATAATCCTTCCCTTCAAATCATATCATACGCTCTCTTTATATAAAAAAATACTGCCACAATACTCTCTTTATTCACTTGAGCATTTCTAAGTTCATGCTCTAAACATAAAACTGGGTCCACTGTACTTCTCCCTCTCCTAAAACCACTCTGATACTATATACCAATGCAAAAAAACCAATGCAGACATGTGCCTGTTTTTAGTTTTCTACATTGCCTTTAATAAAAAAAGTTTTTTTGTGTGGAGACTTTAACATTGATATGGGAAATAAAACAGATTCAATGTACAGTTTAAATATGTATCCGTTGATAATTACATGTATACGTATATCAATTTCTCCCTTTGACATGATAAAAAAAAAATCATGTCAACAAAATCCTATATTCATTCATTCATTCATTCAACCTTTATTTATACAGGCTAGCCTCGTTGAGTCACGGGGACTCATTTACAAGAGGGACCTGTCTCACTCACACCAAACAACCATCCACTCTCACACTCACACCTAGGGTCAATTTAGAGTCACCAATCAGCCTAACATGCATGTTTTTTGGTCTGTGGGAGGAAACCGGAGTACCCGGAGGAAACCCACGCATGCACGGGGAGAACATGCAAACTCCACCCAGAAAGGCCCCCGGACCGGGATTTGAACCGGCAACCTTCTCGCTGAGAGGCAGCAGCTCTACCAGTTGTGCCCATATGTAATGTACAGTATATGTAATGTGTCTGTGATAATCTATGTGTCAATTACAACTACTGTGTACACAGTGGAAAACTAACATTTCCCATCCCTTATGGGGCGGCCGTGGAATAGTGGTAGTGGCAGCCGACCCCCGATCGGAAGGTTGGAGGTTTGAATCCCGAGTTCACCATGTGTCGTTGTGTCCCTGGGCAAGACACTTAACCCAGAATTGCTCCCGGTAGAACTGGCTGGTGCCTTGCATGGCAGATTACGCTACTGGTGTATGAATGTGTGTATAAATGGGTGGATGGCTGGTGCTGTAAAGCGCTTTGGGGCCCCTCATAGGGGGCTGGAAAGCGCTATATAAGTAAGCTCCATTTACCATTAGCAACCATCCTAGGCTTAAATCAACACTCCTAAACAATATAAATCCTAATAATAAACTAACATCAGTATTAACGCCTAACACATATAAGGAAATTAATATGCTAACATACAATTTACCTATCAGTGTTCATACCTTCAAGAAAACAAACACCTAAACCTCTCTTTCCATAAGTCTCATGCCTCTAATGTATGTAACTTATTATATATAGGCATGTAATATCCTTAGTAATTTATGTATAATTTGAGGCGTTGCAGGGGCATTGCAGAGGCAGGCTGGTCCATCTGCGTCCTCATCGTCGTCAGTATCTCCACCACAGTAATCTGTAAGGAGCAGAATCTACACTACTCTGTTGACTAGTCTGATAACTGAGAAAAGCTCATCAACTGCTCTTATTCAAAGATTTCTGTTATAAGGGTTAAGACAACAATCATAAAACTAACAATCATAATCTATAATTAACCTGATCAGAACAGAAATCACAAGAGTCCTTCCATAAACTGTCAAACCTATTATTTCTATTATTCACATCCATATATACAGGTAGTCCTCGGTTTACGACGGCCTCGACTTATGACGTTTCGCAGTTACGAACGCCCTCCCATTGAAAAGCATTGTTCGAGTTACGCGGTTTATGCGTCTTTACACCAAAAAATACTGTACCGAAACTCAGCGGAGGACAGCGGAAATTTACAGGAGGGAGGGGGGAGAATAGCTTGACGTACTGGAAAATTCCTACAGGAGATCTCATTGTTTGGACTGGAAGACCGGAGCAGAGGAGGTTAGGAGGGCGGTTTTACGTCATAAACAAAAGGTGCGGACCTTACTGTAGGATGGACAGGTGGATGGTGTCACCAGATGGCAGAAACAGCGGAGCTGGACCGGAGGAGCA
>JBBPBX010074541.1:0-17554 GCA_038048925.1 Garcialebias charrua
ACATTGGTTGAGTAGATACAGTTAAAAGTCAACAATGACATGTATATTGGATGAGTAGTGGTTAGAAACATCTGCAATGGTCGTTTCTTGATGACATTATCTAATACGGTTGTTATGTACCTGAGGGCGCTCAGAGTTTTTAAAACAACATTATTATATTTAGGTTGGCTGCAAGTCTGCTGAAAGACCAGCAGCCTGCTGAGAAGCACTTTTTTTCACTCAGCCTAATTAGGTTTGATTAGTTCAGGTGAAACACCTGTTTGCTCTCAGCCTTTTAAATAGTCTGAGCTGAGACCTAAACACTGTGGAGCCTTACTGATGTGAGGTTGAGATCGCCAACTAAGGTTGGTGGACGCAAGCAAGGGTGCTTGTTGGAACTACTTGGATTCCTGTTGCAGGTAAAACCAAGTTTTGATCAAAGCAGTTGTATGCTGCATGTGTGTGTGTTCCAGAGTGTTCTCCACCCACTCTGATCACTGAGTGTTGAGCTCTCATGCTAGTTTGTGTGAGCAAAAGCTCTTGAGGTTTGGTGCTGTTTAAACAGCTCCTGTAGAGCAAGGGTGCTCTTGTCACAGCTCTAGTGTTTGCTAGAGTTGTGTGTGGTGAAAAGCTTGATACAATAGGGTTTGTTAATCAAGTAGAGGCTGGTGTGGAAGACACCAGACGTCAGCTAAGGTTCACTGGAACTGCTGAAGATACACTTAGAGACAAGTGTTGATTGACAGCTTCTGAGCTGTATTGTGTGAACATTGGGAGATCTCCACTCTCCCTGAAAGTTTATGGTTTGCTGCTGTTCAGAGTTGTAGACAAGCTGGTGGGCAGTGTTTGGGCAGCCGTCCAAGAGGGGGACAGCTGGGGTTAACAGTAAGGGACTGTTACCTTTTTTCTCTTTTTCAGTTTATTTTGTACTTTTGACTGCGTGAGGGTTGGAAGCCTAGTTTTCGCATTTTTTATTTTAATTGGATAGTGAGGGCCTTGTTGGTTATAGGTAGATCATCGCCTGGGGAAACACTACGGCCCTATATTGGGGTTGGGTTTGCCTGGGTGGGGTTTTCTTGTGTTTGGCCAGACTCAACGGTCCACCATTTCTTTGAACTTTTTATTATTTATTTTCCTTTGGATGCTGAACCAGACGAGGACGCTCCAGTCCTGGTGAAAGAAGCCTGGGAAGACCTTGCCAGCCTGGAGTGCTTTATTTTAGGTTCAATAAAATTTGTTTTAATTCTTTTTCTGTGTCCGTGTCCACTTTGTATGTTGTGGCCTTTACCGGTCGTAACAACGGTTGACATGAAGGATCTAGGAGAGATGTGTTGATAGTTTCAGATCTTTCTGTAAGTTGTTCCAGGCTGAGGGGACGGCGAAGCTGAACGCTCTTTTTCCTAGTTCAGTTCTGACCGGAGGAACTGACAGGAGGACTAGATCGTTAGAGCGCAGGGAGTAATGACTGTGTGATGTTTGTATTAAGGAGGTGAGGTATGATGGGACTAGGTTTAGGAGGGTCTTGTAGATGAAGGATATCCAGTGAGTGTATCTGCGAGCACTGAGAGATGACCAACCATATTTGACGTAAAGCTCAGAGTGATGAGTGCGATAACTGGAGTCAGTAATGTTTATGTTTATTAAATTTGTTCATTTTTTTTACAAAAGAAACAATACAAGACAATCCCATAAATGATAATGTACAAAATATAAAAAATGAAAGGTAGCAGAAGAATAAATCTTATATCTGCCCCTTTTTTCCAACAATCAGATTAAACAACAATAATCTTCCACCAACAGTACAAAATGACTAACTCTTTCTAATTTTCTAACTAATACAATACACATTATGCTATTTCATATATTTTTTAACACATTCGTTTTGATCATTTTCTTAAATGTAAACATTGACTTTGTGGTGGACCACTAGGGGGCTCTACTCACACCCAGTGGACCGAAGGCATTACAGGATGTTTTATTGTGAAAGGTCCAGAGGACCGGATGTGGTATTGGATACATAAGGCGGTGTTGGGTGTTTCCCGCCAGTTTAGTAGGAGTTGATTAAAAGTGAAGATCTACATCCCGTCTCCTGTGTCGTCTCTTCACCGCCTCCTACACTGGTGACCCTCGTGAATTGAATATGACGACATCTGAAGGTCCAGCCAGCTCTCCTCAGCTGTCCGAGGTTGTGGAACCTCAACCGGCGGCCCCGCTCGCTTTTGCGGTGGCCGTTAAAATCCCGGACTTCCGGCTGCACGCACCTCAGTCGTGGTTCGCCCACATCGAATCACAGTTTGCTCTTTGCGGGATCTCTGCAGACGACACCAAATACCACCATGTGGTCGCTTCACTGGACCCATTGTCCACCCAGCGGGTAATGAGCCTGCTCCAAGACCCTCCTGCACAAGGAAAATACGACGCCCTCAAGCAGCTCCTTCTGCAGCGTTACACACTCTCAGACGCGGAGCGCGCCGAGAAACTTTTTTCCATCTCCGATTTGGGCGATGGCATAGCTCTTGAACTCATGGAAGGCATGTTGTCTTTGAGGGGATCGGCAGACTGTGAGTTTCTCTTTCTCCACCTCTTCCTCCGCCGGCTCTCGGCTCCAGTGCGCACCGCCCTGGCCAACTCCTCGTTTCTGCAGCAGAAGGATTACCGCTCGCTGGCCCGCAAAGCCGACCGCATCCTGCTGGCGGCGGTCCCCGGATCTACAGCAGCGCCTCAGCGCCGGACGAGCCATCGGTCGTAGCAGGGGTCGCTACCCGCAGGCGGACAGGAGCCACCTTTTGTTTCTACCACCAGCGTTTTGGCGCCAAAGCACGACGGTGCGTCCCACCGTGCAGTTTCAAGCCGCAGGGAAACGAGAATGCCAGCAGCCGCTAGCAGTCGCGGCCGTTGGCGAAAAGGAAAGGTTGCTTTTCATCGAAAACTCGAGGTCGGGGAGGCGGTTCCTGGTGGACTCTGGTTCGCAGAAGAGCCTCGTTCCCCCAACTGGCTCCGACAGGTTGGCAGAAGGCTGTGGGCCGCAGCTAACCGCAGCTAACGGCTATCCCATCAAGACGTTTGGCGAAAGGTTGGTGACTGTGTGTTTCCATGAACGGGACTTCCAGTGGAACTTTGTTGTAGCTGCTAGCTCAGTCCCTATTTTAGGGGCTGATTTTCTTTGTGCTCACGGGCTCCTTGTTGACATTGCTAACAGACGTTTGATCGACGCTGTGTCTTTTTCGTCACTGCCTTGTGCGACGCGAGGAGCTGGGCCTTTAATGCATGCTAACTTTTTAGCTTCGGGTAATGTGTTTCAACGTTTATTGTCTGAATTCCCCTCGCTGACTGTTCCTGATTTTGCAAACACAAACACAAAACATGGGGTCGAACATTATATTCCCACAACGGGCCCCCCGGTGTTCGCACGTGCACGCCGCCTCGATGCTACTAAGCTAGCAATAGCACAGGAAGAGTTTGCTAACATGGAGCGTTTAGGCATCGTGCAACGCTCAAACAGTCCGTGGGCCTCCCCCCTCCACATGGTGCCCAAAGCAGACGGCAAATGGCGTCCATGTGGGGATTTCCGCCGCCTTAATAACATCACAGAGAACGATCGTTATCCCATCCCCCACATCCAGGATTTTTCAGTGCACCTGGCTGGGACCTCCATTTTTTCTAAAGTAGATTTAGTACGGGGGTACCACCAGGTTCCTGTGCATGTGGAGGATGTCCCTAAGACCGCTGTTATCACGCCTTTCGGCCTGTTTGAGTTTTTGCGCATGCCTTTTGGTCTTAAAGGTGCAGCACAAACATTTCAGCGGTTGATGGATTCAGTCCTAAGGGGTCTGTCCTTCGTATTTGTGTACCTGGATGACGTCCTGGTGGCTAGCAGCTCGGCTGAGCAGCACTTGTCCCACCTCCGTGAGGTTTTTCAGCGCCTGGCAGCACATGGCCTGATTGTAAATACAGCGAAATGCCAGTTTGGGCTGCCAGTCATTGACTTTTTGGGCCACCGCATTTCTGCAAGTGGTGCCGTCCCGTTACCAAACAAAGTGCAGGCGGTGTCAGATTTCCCACAGCCCCAGTCTGTTAAAGCGCTACAAGAATTTTTGGGAATGGTTAACTTCTATAACCGTTTCCTCCCCAGGGCAGCACAACTGCTGCGTCCGTTCTATGGAGCGCTGAAAAAGAAAAAAAATATGGATATTTAAAGGTAATGCATTATTTTGAGCCCTTTACATTACTGATAAAATATTATAGTCTACCAAATCATGGAACTTCAATAACTTCAGTTGATAAAATAATGTACTTGATGGATGACGGTAATGTTTTCTAGTGATAATTCTTACAGCTCTTTTCTGTAATACAAAAATAGGCTTTGTGATTGTTTTACACGCATTCCCCCAAACATCAATACAATAGATTAAGTGTGGAACAATGATTGTGTTATACAACAAATACAGAGCTTTATCATTCAATAGGTCTCTGACTTTGTACAGTACTGCAATCGATTTAGCTATTTTTATTCTTACAGAATTTATGTGTTGTTTCCATGTCAGTTTGTCATCAATGATAACACCCAAAAACTTCACCTCACTCACTCTACAAATCTCAACACCCTCAATTTTGAGTGGAACATCAACAGTTTTCTTTTTATTACTGAATATCATGTAATTAGTTTTTTCTAGATTTAATGATAATTTATTTATTTTAAACCAAGTTTGTATCTTGACAAATTCTGTCTTTATCAATTCCAACATTTGTTCTATATCTTCACCTAAACAGAAAAATGTGGTATCATCAGCAAAAAGTACACATTTAAGGAGTCCTGACACATTTACCAAGTCATTCACATATAAAATAAATAGCTTTGGTCCAAGTACAGAGCCTTGGGGAACTCCACATGTGATATTACAGAGGTCAGATCTTACATCATTTATTTGTACAAATTGTTTCCTATCTTTCAAGTAGCTAGATACCCACTGTAATGCTGGTCCTCTAATACCATATTTGTTCAATTTTTCAAGGAGAATGGTGTGATCAATAGTATCGAATGCTTTTTTTAAATCAACAAAAATACTGATACAATATTGTTTTTGATCGACAGCAGTAGTTATTTGTTCCATTAATTCCATGAGAGCCATTGATGTAGTTTTTTGCTCTAAACCCATACTGACTGTTGCTTAGAATATTTTGTTTATCTATAAATTGATCTAGTCTGTTTACAAATAGTTTTTCAAGAATTTTTGAAAACTGTGGTAACAAGGATATAGGTCTATAATTGTTGAACACACATTTATCACCATTTTTAAAAAGAGGAACTACCTTAGCTACTTTCATATTATCTGGAAATATTCCTGTTGAAAATGATAAATTACATATATATGTAAACGGCTCAATAACATGGCTCATTATGTCCTTTACAAACATCATATCCATGTCCACCCAGTCTTTTGATCTCTTGTCTGTAAGATTTTTTACTACATTCATTATTTCCTCTTTGTTAGTTCCATTTAGAAAAATACTATTTGCACAACCTGTAATTGAATGGATCACATTATTATCTACTTTTGGTATTTTAGCTGCAAGGCTTGATCCAACATTCACAAAATATTGATTAAATCCATTTACAATTTCATTTTCATCATGAATTTCATCGTTGTCTTTTACAAAATATTTTGAAATACCAGTTTTTGTTTTATGATTCTTCAGGACACTATTCATTACTCGCCATGTTGCTTTCATATCACCATTACTTTTATCTAATAATTTACTATAATATTCTTTCTTATGTTTCCTTATAATCCCTACTAATTTATTTTTATACTTTTTATATTTTTCTTCAGCGCTCTGACTTCGCAATTTCAAGAAACATGAATACAAATAATTCTTTTTTTTACAAGCATTTCTCAACCCTTTTGTCATCCATGGTTGATCAACCATATTTCTCTTTGTGTAATTTGTTTGCACACAATTCTTTTCATACAGAGCTTCCAAGATATTCATAAACTCATCATATGCTCTGTTCACATCATCAACATACACTTCATTCCAGTCTTGTTTATCTAGATCCTCTTTTAATTTTTCCAAAACTTTTTTGACGTGTTTATGATCTTTTTCTTCGTTGTAACTGCTTTTGTGATGCTTTGATCATTTTTATAGATTGTGAAAACTGGTAAATGATCACTTAAGTCGGTCGTTAAGATACCACCTATCACATCCCCATTTGTTATATTTGTGAAAATATTATCAATTATTGTGGCACTATGAGTTGTAATTCTTGTTGGCTTTGATATCAATGGATACATATTTAAACTGTACATTGAGTTTATAAATGTGCTTATGTTATTTGAATCTGTTTTATTTCCCATATCAATGTTAAAGTCTCCACACAAAAAAACATTTTTATTAAAACTCTTCTCCATTAGCTCCAAGATTTTATCCGTGAATATTTCTATATTTGCTCCTGGTGATCTATATACACAACTTATTATTATGTTTTTATCATTATCTCCTCCTACTTGTCTTTGCGTGAGTGCAGCTACAGTGTGCGCTCTCAGGACATGATTACCTGCAGTGTTCCGTCAGTGAGGACTGAACTTGGAAAAAGGGCCTTCTCCTATTCTGCTCCTGCTTCATGGAATATCTTACAAAAAGATCTGAAGCTCTCGGCCCTGACCTCCCTAAATGGTTTTCAGAATCTGTTGGAATCCTGGCAAAAACCAATGCAGATTTGTTCCTGTCTTTGATTTTATACGTCTACCTTATAATGTTTTGCTAGTTTTTTGATACTTTGTAAAAAAAAAAATCTTTTGTTTTTTTCTCTCTTTTTGTTTTCTATTGTTTATTGTTTGTTTGTTTATTGTTTAATGAAATTCTATCACTGCTGTTCATTGTTCTTTAGTTTTAGCAGGTCGCTTTCGTAAATGAGCCCATGAGGTTCAAAAGATTTACCTGACTAAATAAAGGTTGAATGAATGAATGAATGTTTTTATCATTTTTGTGTATTATTTCTATTGTTATCATTTCGATAATATTATCAACTATTATTGACATTTCACTATTTAATTTACATTTTATTTCATTATTGACAAATAGAGGGACTCCACCACCTCTTTTATTATTTCTGTTCATATAATATAATTCATACCCCTCGATGTGAATATTACTTGTGTTATCATCATTGAGCCATGTCTCTGACAGCGCTATTATCGTAAAAGTTCTATTTAACTGTTTTAAGTAATCTGTTATTTTGGATATGTTTGCATTTATACTTCTGCTATTAAAGTGAATAATAGAGAGAACTCCATTTGATATATTGATGTCATTAAACTGCTCTTCATTATAATATTCGCTATCTTTTATTACAGGAAAAAAAATTGTATCAATCACATTTTCAACATTATATATTTTAGGTTCTGAGTCTTCGTATGTTGTCATGTTCTAATGTATTTGTTCATTTCACTGTATATTTTATCCATTTTGAGTGTGAGTTGTTTCATTTATTTGTAATTTTTCATTTCCTGAGTTCATCCAGATCCTTCAGCTCTTTTATCATTTTAGGCTGAGACCCTTCCTTTGTTTTGATAATGTATCCATTTCTTGTCCATGTTGATGCTATTTTGTTCTGTTTTTTTAACAACCTTGCTTCATGTGCAATGTTTCCATTTTTTTGATAGATGTTCATTTATGTAAAACGTTTGATCCCTGCAGATTCTATATATTTTTTGCATAACATAGTTTTTTAACTTCCTACTAATGAACTTGACGACTACTGACGGTTTGAATCTTGGTGATTTACTGGGCAGTTTGTAACAGAACGAAATGTCCCCATAGTCTATGTCAATGTTCATGTCCTGTAAAAAAGTAACTACATGCTCCTCCAGAGTCTCTAGTTTTTCTTGAGGTGCATTCTCAGTTGGGTCATTGTTAGTAAGAGCTTTTTTATATGTCCGACGCTTACTAACATCAAGTCCTGAGATCACTAAGTTGTCTTGCTTTGTGTATTGTTCTAAGTCATCTATTTTTCGTTCCAGTTCAGCAATTTTATTGTCTTTGCTAATTATCAGTTCTTTCAGTTGTCTTATTTCATTAACCAGACCGGCCTAGGAATCAATTTCTTCTGATAATTTTGCTAGTTGTTCACCCATAAAGTTGAGTGATTGTTTAAAGTCTTGCATTTCTGCTGAGTTGTTTCCCTCCGACTCTGGTGACTTTTGTCCTCTATGTCTCGTCATACTTACAGAGTTTGTAATCTAGTGGTAGCAGGTCTCTGGTCTCTGGTTTGTTTGCTGAACCACGTGGCCCTTCCACGAGGCTCACAGGCCTAACGATGGAGGCAGTGGCCCAGCACCCAGATCAGTAGTTATCAGATCAGAACTCACGGTTTCAGCAGCCTGCAGCAATCAGATCTGTTATCCGAAGAGGTTTGCTAACTACCCCGGCTTAGAAGGCGGTCCTCCTCCGATGTTAGCCCAGTTAGCATAGCACGTAGCTCCAAGTGCAGCTCTGATGCTAGCCCAGCTCCTGACGACGGACCTCCGGTTCGCGCACGGTGCTCGGCCCAGCTCAAAGCTCCAGGCGGCGGTCCTCCGGTTCGCGCACGATGCCCGGCCCAGCTCGAAGCTCCAGGCGGCGGTCCTCCGGTCACAGCAGCTCGGATGTTAGCTCAGTTAGCACAGCACAGCACGTAGCTCCGATGCTAGCCCAGCTCGTGGCTCCCGACAGCGGTACACCGGTACTTGCACGCGCTCAGCCTCCTTCGGTCGCAACAGCTCCGAGGTCTGCACACGATACCTGTCGACAGTTTTTCAGTCCGTGCGGCGTTCAGCCCTCTCTGGTCGCGGCGGCTTCGAGGTCGGCTAGCCAGCTAAGCCTGTGGCTCGAGACGCAAGCTCACAGATCTGCGCTCGGCCCTCTCCAATCAAAGATTCAAAATCGGTCAGCCAGCTCAGCTCGTGGCTTCTGGTGGCGACTCTTCAGATCGTCCGCGACGTTCAGTTCGTGCCAGATATATATATTTCTTTGTTTTATGATGCTTTCAGCTGGAGCTCAGCTCTCGCCCTGTTGCTCCAGCGATGACGTCACTCCTCCAATGGTACTCCTCCAGTAATGAACCGAAGGGCACTGTGTAAATGGAGTCTAAGGACTGTAGGTATTTTGATGCAGCACTCATGTACAGCATGTCACCATAATCTAATATCGACATGAATGTTGCAGCTACTAATGTTCTCCTGGCTTTGCATGAGAAGCAGGATTTGTTTCTGAAGTAGAAGCCTAGCTTCAGTTTGAGTTTAGTGGCAATTTTGGAGATCCATCCATCCATCCATCTTCTTCCGCTTATCCGGGGTCTGGTCGCGGGGGTAGCAGCCTAAGTAGGGAGGCCCAGACTTCCCTCTCCCCAGCCACTTGGAGCAGCTCCTCCGGGGGAATCCCAAGGCGTTCCCAGGCCAGCCGAGAAACATAGTCCCTCCAGCGTGTCCTGGGTCTTCCTCTGGGTCTCCTCCCGGTGGGACATGCCCGGAACACCTCACCAGGGAGGCGTCCAGGAGGCATCCTAACCAGATGCCCGAGCCACCTCAACTGGCTCCTCTCGATGTGGAGAAGCAGCGGCTCTACTCCGAGTCCCTCCCGGATGACTGAGCTTCTCACCCTATCTCTAAGGGAGAGTCCAGCCACCCTGCGGAGAAAACTCATTTCAGCCGCTTGTATCCGAGATCTTGTTCTTTCGGTCATAACCCAAAGCTCATGACCATAGATGAGGGTGGGAACGTAGATCGATCGGTAAATTGAGAGCTTTGCCTTTTGACTCAGCTCTCTCTTCACCACGACAGACCGGTACAGCGCCCGCTTCACTGCGGACGCTGCACCTATCCGCCTATCGATCTCACGCTCCAGTTTTCCCTCATTCGTGAACAAGATCCTGAGATACTTAAACTCCTCCACTTGGGGCAGGACCTCCTCCCCGACCCCGACACATTTGGAGATGTGGGTTTTAAATGACAGTTCATTTTCAATGTTGAAACTTAGATATTTGTAGGTGGAGACCATTTCTATTAGTTTTCCCTCTTGGGTTTCAATTTGAGGTGGGTTCTCTGGTTGCTGCTTTCTGTTGGATAGAACCATGATCTTGCTTTTGTCGGCATTTAGGACCAGTCTAAGTTTTTGAAGATGTGACTGAATAAAAGCGTCCCGAAGAGAGGTGAAAGCTTGGCTGAGGGAGGATGAACAGCAATAGATGATGATGTCATCTGCATAATAATGGTGGGAGGCATTTGACAGATCACTGCAAAGATTGTTGATATATAGGGAGAAAAGAATGGGACCCAAGACAGAACCCTGTGGCACCCCTTTCACAACATCTAAGAAAGTAGAGGAGGATCCGGCTACATGATCAGACTGTGTTCTGTCAGTTAGGTAGTTGGTGAACCAGGAGACTGCAAGTTTTGATAGACCAGAGTGTTCCAAGATGTTTGTCAATAGTCTGTGATCAGCAAATGCATTGGACAGGTCTATAAATAGGGCAACGCAGTATTGTTTGCAGTCCAGGGCATGTATGATGACATTTAATACTTTGAGAACTGTAGTTACAGTGCTGTGTTGTTTTCTGAATCCTGACTGGAATTGTGATAAAATATTGTTTGATTTTAGGAAATCAGTTAGCTGATCACAGACAAGTCTTTCGAACAGTTTAGCAAGAATGCATAATTTAGAGATTGGTCTGTAATTGTTGACATTTGTTGGTTCACCCCCTTTTAGCAGAGGGAGAACAAAAGCTGATTTCCAGATTTTGGGAATTGTATTTGTGTTGAGAGTGAGACTGAAAATAAATGAAAGTGGAAGGGGCGGCCGTGGTGTAGTGGTAAGGGCAGTTGTCTCCTGATCGGAAAGTTGGTGGTTCGACTCCCGGGACCCGCACCATGTGTCGTTGTGTCCTTGGGCAAGACACTTAACCCTGAGTTGCTCCCGGTAGGACTGGAAAGCACCTTGCATGGTAGTCTGCCGCCACCGGTTTATGAATGTGTGTAGCATTCAATATATGTGTAGCACTTTGAGATTTTCAGTAATGAAAAGTGCGTTATAAATTGAATTAATTATTATTATTATTATTATTATTATTATTATTATTATTATTATTATTATTATTCAGCAATGAAGTCTGCAGCTAGTTTTAGGAAAAGTTGTTCTATGTTGTCAGGTCCTGCTGCTTTGCGTTGTTCAAGAGTTTTTAGAGCATTTAGAACCTCTATGGGACATACTGATTCGAAGTCAAAGCGATTTGTGTCCAGCCCGCGTGGAGTTGGGGGTGAATTTGCATCAGTTTGGTCAGCAGATAACATTTCAGGATGCGTAGATTCAAACAGAGAGCCAGAGGATATAAATATCAATGAAACAGGGTCTCATCACTTTGATTCCCAAACCAAATAAAGACCAGTTAATTATAGATACATGTACAGTATTTGGCATGGTATCACTTTCTTAAATAATGACTATAAAATCTTGGCATGCATATTAGCTAAAAGACTGAAAAATTGTTTGAACGAGTTAATACATGAATCTCAAAACGGCTTTATGCCTGGACGTAATATTTCTGATAACATTCGTTTAGTGCTGGACTTAGTTGATTATAAAGATCTCATCTCTGGTGATCCAATTATTCTCTTCCTGGATTTTCAGAAGGCTTTTGATACTGTTAGTCACAACTTCATTTTTGATACAGTATCCTTTTTCAACTTTGGTAATTTTTTCATTAAAGCCTTTAAGACACTTTACAGAGATAATAATAGCGCTATTAAACTTTCATATGGCACTTCTAGTCGTTTTAATATCAATAAAAGAGTTTGTCAAGGTTGTCCGGCCTCCATATTTCTACTTGTAGGCCAAATTCTAAACTATTTAATCAGACAGAGCTCATTTAAAGGAATCCAAATTTTTGATCAAGAACATAAATTGTCTCAACTTGCCGATGATACGACAATATTTTTTAAAGATTCTAGTGAAGTTCTAGTGAAGTTCCTGTAGCTCTATCTATTGTATCCAAATTTTCTAACATTTCTGGACTAAATCTTAATCTTAAAAAATGTGAAATCCTTCCCTTATTTACAACTGCTATTACTGAAGTCTGTTGTATCCCTGTAAAAAAAACTCAGGACAGTGTTACACTTTTACTATTTCATGCTTATGTTTATTAAATGTTTTAGTGTTTAGATGGTTACTGTTGCACCGAGGGACTGAGAGAAACGTAATTTCAATCCTGTGTATGTCCTGTACATATAGCAGTTCTGACAATAAAGTTGACTTTGACTTTTTTGACTTTGAAAAACACTGTAAATTATGTATTAAAATATCAATAGATCAAAATAGAATAAGTAAGAACTTTAACCCGTTTTTTTGAATCTATCAGAAAGAAATTTAATAGTTGGTCAGCTAGGGATTTAACTATTTATGGTAGAGTGCTACTAAGCAAAGCAGAGGGGATGTCAAGGGCATCTTATGTTTTTTCATCACTAGAGGTCAGTAAGGCGCTCTGTTCTGAACTTGATAAGATTCTTTTCAGTTTTATTTGGAAAAATAAAGCTCATAAAATTAAAAAATCTGTCCTCTCAAATTAATTAGCTGAAGGTGGATTAAATATTTTGATGTTTTCTGTTTTTAATCAAAGTTTAAAAATTAATTGGATTAAAAGATTCCTAAAAATTTTAAATTCTATGTGGAATATTTCCCCAAATTATTAGTTTAATAAATTAGGGGGCATTAACTTTTTGTTGCGTTGCCCTTACTCAGCTAACTTGATTGGAAGTTTTCCAACTAAGTTCCATCAACAGGCTCTCTTATAAACACAACTACTCTCCTCATAACTGCATCATATGGAACAATGCTTATATTTTATACAAAAACAAATCTTTATACTTACATAATTGGGCTAACAAAAATGGTAAATGGTAAATGGTAAATGGAGCTTATTTATATAGCGCTTTCCAGCCCCCTGTGAGGAGCCCCAAAGCGCTTTACAATACCAGCCATCCACCCATTCATTCACACATTCATACACCGGTAAAAAATAAAAATATTTATCTGATAAAGCAGTTACTTGACATTAATGGTGAATGGTATATTTACGAGAATTTTATTAACATTAATGATATAGATATATCTAAAATAATTTGATTCGGTTATTAATTCCATTCCTCATAACTTACATGCACTAGCACAAACCATACATTTAGAAGAATTGTACTTTTATGATTCAGTTTCTATCGAAGGTACTAATGTATAAGAATTTCAATAACAGGTTTATCAGATCTCAGTTAGTTACTTCCTCTACCCCCATAAGTAAACATAGATGGGGCTACTTAAGTAATAAACTATGGAGTGAAATTTTGTTATTGTCTTATAAACATATTTTATCTAATAGAATTAAAGAATTTGTATAAAATTTTTTACATAGATATTATACAGTCAAAGACTACATTTGCCGTTTCTTCCCAAATGTCAGCAAAAGCTGCTCTTTTTGCCAGTGTGAAGGTGAAAGTATCTATTTGTAGACTGTTTTCGTATTACATTATTCTGGTCTGAAATACAAAAACTGCTTACTGAAAAAATTTAAAAGTACATTGTGTTATCAAAAATGCAAATATTGCTCATCTTTATTAATTCATTCTTTTCTTCATACTATTTATAATAAATCTAATTATTATTTTGGCAAAATATTATATACAGTACACAAAATGAAGTGGAATCAAAAAATACCCTCTTTTTGACTTAAAAAATATATTGCCTTTATTGATAAGCTTAATTTTAACAATAAAAAACTTATAAGAACAAAAACTCTTATTCAGAAATTTAATTTTACCCCATAAGCAGACCCTTTTGTTGTTTTGCTGTTTAGTATTCTTTTACTCTTTGTATTGTATTTATTGGTTTTTTGTTTCAGACCCTCTGCTATTTATACTTGAATTTATCTTGTATATTTGTTGAGATAGTTGCATTTATATTTGGTTTAGAAATGTGAGGTCTAGTTTAATGGGATCTGTGATAGTTATGCATCTTTGTGTGTGTGTGTGTGTGTGTGTGTGTGCGTGCGTGCGTGCGTGCGCGCGCGTGCGTGTGCGTTTTGTTGCTTTTGATTTGGAAGATCTTTGTAATGTTATCTGATTGAAATAAAGTTTATTACAAAACAAAACAAAAAATCCTGCTTTTCAGTGTGATTAGTTGATGTCCAGCCAGCATACAGGTCATGGTAGCATGCATTTAGGTAATACGCATGCGTGCGCATGCGCAGTTTGCATTAAGCCCTTATCACGCGCAGAGGAACGAAGCTGGAATCGGAAGCTAACTTCAGCTTCGTCGCAGAGGAGCAGTCTGATCACCCTTCACGGCAAGATACGACCAAAAAGTAAGTCAGTAATTTGTTTTGGTGCACAGTACTCATGGTATTATTGTGTATTTACACAATTTACAGTGTGCATGCATTTTCAGAACCGTAAGTAAATCGTTTTGATGACGTAGAGCTTCAGGTAATTGCGAGCGGAGCGCTCGCATTATTATTCTGAAGCTGCGCTCTTCTTCCCGGATTTGTTTTCATGTAAGTGTTATATCTCCACTCACTTAAGCTCCTGACGAAAGTATACTCACCCGGTGTCCAAATGAAAAGCTCTAAGAACCCTCCTGGGGTAAAATCCCTCCAGGTTAGACAAACAGAAAAAGCAGCGGGGCATGACTATGCTATGCTAATGGAGGAGTTAGCTCCTCTGCTAAGAGGGGCAGGGACCCATAGATATAATATACATATTATATATGTGTATATTATATCTATGCAGGGACCAACTGACGCCATTGAACACTCCAGAAAAAAACAAACGAGAGAAAATATAAAGATACATCCGAAGAAAATGATAGTAACTCATTGAAGAAATACATTTTATTGGCTATTAATCAACTCGGGCAACAACTTGATGACCGCATAAATAAAAATCAAGTCATTCAGGGCTGTCTCATTCTTGTACTACAACAAGAAAGCTGCACACAGACGAGCAGTCTGGGGGCACAGTTCCTGACGATGAACGGTGGATGCCCGCGGCTAAATAACCAGAGTGTCTTATTTATGTACAAAATTATGATTTATCTTATATTGAATAAGTGCAGCTTAGAGACAGATGCGTTCTAAAGCCCAACAATTACAGTAATTTAGTTCATTATTGATAAAACAGCTTGATAAATCTCAGGAAAAAACATGTAATATTGGATAATTTTCCTAGATAAATAAGCGACCAAGTATAATGTTTTTGTCTCGTTTGTTTAACTGGGTTCTCTTTATCTACTTTATCTACTATATGCCCCACCCTATGGAGGACCAAACTGACATAATAATAAATAAAAGAATAAATATATATCTGACATAAAAGAATAAATATGCAAATCAAAGTAGAAATATATATCCTAAGTAATAATAAATGAAATAATAAATATATAAATCAAAGTAGAAATATATATTTTAATGAGAAATAAAAGCATAATATATTCTTTTTATTTCTCCTTACACATGAGTTTCCGTCAATAAAAATAGATATTTTGCTTTGCCTTTTTTTGCTTCTCCCTTTTCTGCTCGCTGTTTTTCCGTTTGCTGTATTTATTGCTGTATTGTTTGCTGTATTGTTTGCTCGCTGTATTTCTGCCTCATCGTTATGTTAATGAGGAGGGCTGCTTTCTAAGTCCAGCTCTTCTACTATTGGTCAATAAACTGGTAAGAGAACGATCAGTGTGCAGATCGATTGTGCATGCCTGCGCTGTAGGGCTGGGCGATATGGAAAAAATCATATATCACGATATGGACTTTTTTATATCACGATAACGATATATATCACGATATATACAACACGATGTGTGTGTGTGTACAGGAAAAATTTGGACCAAAGTTTTTTTATTTTATTATTTTACTACAGATAGTTACAATTATAAGAATGTGAACAAAAAGAACAAGGAAATTTGGACCAAAGTAGAAACTAGATCTACCTAAGATCTACCTTAATTCAAGGAGTACGATTATGGAATGACTTAATGCCAAATGACAAATGTTAAGGAAGCCAAATCATTCCTTGTATTTAAGAAACTGGTAAAAAATGAATTGCTAAAAAAATATAAATGAATCTAATTTAATGTGTGATATATGTGAATTGAAAATTGACTGAGTTATTTACTTATTTTGTTATTATAGAAAATATTGTTTGAACTGTTATTAGATGAATAAGGAGCAGATTTAATAAGATTTATTCTTCATCTGCTACCTTTCATTTTATTTTTTTTCTATTATGAATACGTTAATTGTTGTATTTCATATTATAAAATGAATAAACTAACAAACAAACAAACAACTCCTTTTCTACTTTGGTCCAAATTTTTCCTGCAGGTGGCGGTAAAACAACAGCTGCTAATGAAACTCACGAAGAAGAAATCCGCTCTGAAGTTTGAGTAAACAAAGCAAGAAACAGAAAAGAGAAAACGTTGCGTTTGATTGCGGTTCTGTTGTGTCTCTGGTCTGTTTTGTATTGGTTAACTGGACCCGAGTTCGGACTCGGTTGGACTCTGGGTTCGTGTCCTCTGGACCCATTTTGTCTCCGAGTTTCAGCGGAGCGAAATAATGGAAGCTAACAAGGTGAGCTTCCCCCTCTTTTTGGTAAAAGTTATTCTTCTTGGGCTGCCTGTGCAGCTGTTTTCTCCTTGTTGAGACACCGGCTTCATGCGCCTGCGGCTCTGTTGCTCTCGAGTTTAACAACGTAAAGCATGTGTCGCAAACCCGCGCGTGCGTCAAACATAAAGCAGCGCCGTCATCTCGCAAAACCCCATATGAAGCTTCTTTGCGACAGTTATTTTTTTATTCTTATTTATCACGATAGAGACGATAGAAGGAAAGTAGCACGATAGACACGTTTCTATCGTCCCCACGATATATATCGTCATATCGCACAGCCCTACTGCGCTACAGTCCTCTTAGCTAGATTTATAGTTGATGCGTCGCGCAGCGCGCGAGTCGCGCAGCGCGCCAAAAGTGATGCAATATCGCAGTCCCCGCCCCTGCGCGTTGGCCCAGCGCGTGGTCTTGGCACGTGTCGTGCACCTCCGAATTTTTGAAACTCCGCAAGCCTAGTGCGCGCACGGTGGGCGCTACAGAATTGTTTGACATGTCGGGTGGGGACCTTCACGTCAGAGACTGTAGCTCTCTGTGCCACTGTGGTCATGGAGACTGCGTCGCGACGCATGGAGGAATGTTTTTATGTGATACAAATGTATTAAATTCACCTTATTCATCACTGAGCTGGACTTTTCTTTTGTTGTTTTGCCAAAGTCACGTGATCGCTTCCTCCTCGCTGACTCCATGCATTAAAACCGCAAGACACAATGATTTGCTCCTCTGGACAACAGTTCAGCACGCGAGCGGAGCATTTTTGTTGTTGTGTGATTTCAAACAGTTCTTCTTCTACGGTAGATTTCTTCTTCTACCCTTTCTTGCAACATATGCACAGGTTTTAGAGGGTACTGCCACCTGCTGGTCCGTAAAAGAACAGCACTTTGCCATGCGCCGCCGTGCGTCAAC
>JBBPBX010074542.1:6789-17554 GCA_038048925.1 Garcialebias charrua
CAGAACCAAGTGTTTTTCCAGCCTGCTGCTTCATTAAAACAAACCACGGGTCTGAGCTCATTTAGTCATGCGTGCACCGCAGAGAGAGGTGGAGACATTAATAAATCAGCATTTTATCATTATCGCTAAAGATACGGTCCTTAGCGGCTAACAAGATGGCTAACGCGTTAGCCGTCTTCTTCCACAGCTGAGACTGACCGTGTCTTTAGCGTATATGATAAACTGCTGATTTAATAATGTCTCCACCTCTCTGTTCACGTTTCTGAGTGGAGGCTGTCGTGTTTTTACACAAGGATTCAATGCGACACTTTGTAGAGCAACTTAGAGAACGTCTTCGTGAACCCGGAAACAACCCCCTGACCCTTTCACAATAAAACCGGATACAGTACACAGAGGCTCACATTTACTGCAGTACTGTGATAAATCTGTTCTTGTTCAGAGGTTTTGCAGACATTGCCTGAACTTGGCACAGTTTGAAACTTGTGCACATTTTGTGGTTTGTTGTTAAAAATTACCAGCACATGCAAATAGTTGAGAGTTGTTACCTGTGACTGTTCTGGGTCAGTAAATTTTATGGCCACTGTTTACACTTTTGTTTTTGTATTTTAAAGGCCTTAAATGTTTTGATTTAACATTTTTTTAATGTTAAAAGCACAAGAGCACCTTTTTAAGTTTAAATTATTTATTCTTCCTTTTTGCTTGAAGTACTTTTTATTTATGTGTGCAATTGATGGTTAAAATAAAATATTTAAGTTTGTTCAAATTTAGTGTTGAAAATTTTTAATCAATTTTGAATCATTTTTTCATTGATTTTGGAGATATCGCGATATATATCGTGTATCGTGATATAGCCAAAAAATATTGTGATATAATATTTTCCTCATATCGCCCAGCCCTATCTACCACCTGCCGCTCTCTGCCACCTGCCGCACTCTGCCACCTGCCGCACTCTGCCACCTGCCGCTCTCTACCACCTGCCGCTCTCTACCACCTGCTGCTCTCTACCTGCTCTCTACCACCTGCTGCTCTCTACCACCTGCTGCTCCCTACCACCTGCTGCTCCCTACCACCTGCTGCTCCCTACCACCTGCTGCTCCCTACCACCTGCTGCTCCCTACCACCTGCTGCTCTCTACCACCTGCTGCTCTCTACCACCTGCTGCTCCCTACCACCTGCTGCTCTCTACCACCTGCTGCTCTCTACCACCTGCTGCTCTACCACCTGCTGCTCTCTACCACCTGCTGCTCTCTACCACCTGCTGCTCTCTACCACCTGCTGCTCTCTACCACCTGCTGCTCTCTACCACCTGCTGCTCTCTACCACCTGCTGCTCTCTACCACCTGCTGCTCTCTACCACCTGCTGCTCTCTACCACCTGCTGCTCTCTACCACCTGCTGCTCTCTACCACCTGCTGCTCCCTACCACCTGCTGCTCTCTACCACCTGCTGCTCTCTACCACCTGCTGCTCTCTACCACCTGCTGCTCTCTACCACCTGCTGCTCTCTACCACCTGCTGCTCTCTACCACCTGCTGCTCTCTACCACCTGCTGCTCTCTACCACCTGCTGCTCTCTACCACCTGCTGCTCTCTACCACCTGCTGCTCTCTACCACCTGCTGCTCTCTACCACCTGCTGCTCTCTACCACCTGCTGCTCCCTACCACCTGCTGCTCTCTACCACCTGCTGCTCTCTACCACCTGCTGCTCTCTACCACCTGCTGCTCTCTACCACCTGCTGCTCTCTACCACCTGCTGCTCCCTACCACCTGCTGCTCTCTACCACCTGCTGCTCTCTACCACCTGCTGCTCTCTACCACCTGCTGCTCTCTACCACCTGCTGCTCTCTACCACCTGCTGCTCTCTACCACCTGCTGCTCTCTACCACCTGCTGCTCTCTACCACCTGCTGCTCTCTACCACCTGCTGCTCCCTACCACCTGCTGCTCTCTACCACCTGCTGCTCTCTACCACCTGCTGCTCTCTACCACCTGCTGCTCTCTACCACCTGCTGCTCTCTACTAAAACTCAGGACAGTGTTAGTTTTACTATTTTATGCTTATGTCTATTATTATATGTTTCAGTGTTTCAATGTTTAGATGTTTACTGTTGCACCGAGGGACTGAGAGAAACGCAATTTCGGTCCTGTGTATGTCCTGTACAGTACATATTGCAGATCTGACAATAAAGTTGACTTTGACTTTGACTACCATGCCCATTTATCCACTGTAATCACACTCATCACCTGTCACTCCCAATCGCCCTCTTTCTGTGTAAATAAACAATTTAAATTTAAATACTGTAATAGTTAAATAAACAATCCATGCTGCATGAGCAACAATGTTTATTTCAAATAATCAATCACGACCAGAACCAAGCCTTTGTCTCTCTCAGCAAATGGCCAGGCCACCGGGAAATGTTCCAGCGCTCCCAAGGGCCAGTCTGCCTAATAAAAAGTGCACCTGCTTCACCCCCTGCTGCAGCAGGTGCTAAATCGTTTTAAATCATTTATTTTTACCTGAAAAGGTAGAAGCAGGTAAAGATAATGGATGGGTTTAGCACCTGTGCTCTGCTTTAATTTGATTATTTGTGTGCTGCTGCTGCCCAGTGTTTGCAGATTGTCTGTTCACCATTCAGCCTTTTTGTTCCTGCTCTGTTCCTGACCCACTTACGTCTGCTCCTTTGCTTTTTCTGCCTCTGCTACCCACACTTGCATCTTTGACCACAAACTCAGACCCTGGACTCTAGGTGTTCAGCTCGCAGAACCAAGCTCCACATTCTGAAATGAGTGTTTGTTGGACTTTCGCTCACATCTCACATGTCCGTCCAAACCGTTCCCTCTGACATCATCGCAGCTTCAGCTTCTCACCTGTGATCGAGCTCTACAGTATGACAGCTGACTTTCTCCTCATGATAAAACTTTAAATATTTTTGTTGACTCCTGTTTAAATTTCCGGGTCCCCCTCATCCCCCTTTTTTAAAGATCTGCTGCATCAGCACAAGATAAATAAAATCCATGTTTTACCTGAGGAAAAACAAAACGCTGATTGTGTGATTCTGAAAACGGTAAGCAGTGTTTGAAAGTACAAGAATGTTTGTCTTCATCCACACAAATCATAAGATCAATAAACACTTCAGTAGACGTGGGTTTAAAAAAGATGAGAAAGACTGATTCCATTTAAAACAAGTGGCCACCCACATCAACAACCTCCACACATTCAGCTTCGCCCATAATGAACACAACCAAGAAGTTAAATCATCAAGTATGACATCAAGATAACAAACCCGCTTCCGTCACTCTCGCTTATAAGATTACAAAGTTGTGTGTATTTGTGTGTAAACAGGTGTTGAAATGATGTCACGACTTATTCAGACATGAAAACAGGACAGAGCATCACATTGTATGAAACAGAGTTTTTACAGTTATGACTCTTTCTTTCGGATGAAAACAAGAAAGAAAAAAGTAATTGGAAAATAATATATAAAAAAAAATAGATCAATGACAGGATGACCAAACAAGAAGTGCAGAATGATGGCACCGTTTTTCTAGCTGAACAGTAAAAACATGTTTTTGTGACTCACCGGCAGTAATTGAATATATACATTACAGTACTTTAGGTTATAATGATGCTAAAGGTGACAACAGTAACAGGAAGTTTAATAGGTTTACTCCATGTGATGTCTGACATTAAATCAACAACATTCAGAGCTTCTTTGTGCCTTGACAAAAACAGTAACTGAAGTCCACAGAGTCAGAGTTGGGGCAAACTGGGATCATTTACTTCTTTACCCACAAGACCCAAAAAACAAGACTTGTTCCAGTTTTACCACCCATTTTCTACCTTTCATGTGCTCTCATGTAGGGATTATGAGACACATTGTATGAGAAGGTTAACAAGTGAGCAAGTGTTTGTGTGTGCGATGTGATGTAGACTATAAACTGGGCCTTTTAAAAATACAAAATAAACTCGTGGTGCAAAACAGTTTTACTACCGATATTTGGAACAACACCATGACGTAACCGTAACGCAACACTTTGATTTCAAGTTAAAAATGACTATGGTGCGTAGGAGTGTTGCGATAAATAATAAATCAATTAATCACAAGATAAATGAAAATTATTGACCTCATTTTCATTTATCGGCTTTATTGTCTCTCTCTTTCTACTGAAGACACTGGATGACAAAAGGCTCAACTCCAGTGTTCTTCACTGACCCCTCCCTTTCTCTTTTCTCTTTAAAATCTATTTTAACCATCTAAAATTGTGTTTTGGCTCGTTAAAACAGCTATGCTGAGAAGCTAAGCTACGAGCTAAGCTAACAGGCCGACCTCAGTAAAAAACCTCTGTCTTGTCGAAGCTCCAAAAGTCACGGTTGAAACCTGTGCCTTCATCTAAAAAGTTGTTTTTCTCTGCAAAAATAAGATGAGAACTTGTTTACTGATTTTTTATTAAAATCCTTGTGTGACAGCCCATGTCACATCAAGGGGCCTCCCTCCCATTTTCTTAAAGAGACACGCTGCTGCTCCCTCACTATCCATCCTTCGGTTCAAACTGTCTTATACTGCCATCCAGTGGTCAAAACGGTACTACATACAAAATTAACCTACATTTCTTCTTAAATTTGACAATTATTAAATATTGTCAACAAAAAAAAATCATTTATCGCAATAATTTCTGAGACATTTAATCACCCAGCAAAATGTGTTATCGTGACAGGCCTACCAGTACGTAAAGAATCCATTCACTGACAAGACGTCTTTGAATCTTCTAGGGACAATTATCATTGAGTCTACCAGCTGCTGTTCAGCCAGGTTTGAGCAGCACTGGGCCTCTTCGGTCCCCGGGCTGTACATCACTGTGGCACAGCAAACAGGGGTAGGGTCGTGGGGGGTCGTGCTTGTTAGCCTGTAACTGACAACAGCCTAGAACAGACTCCCAGATCTTAAAACTGGTGCTCATCGGCTGAACGGTGCTGCCGTGAAGCTGCAGACTCCAGCAGGAGTCTTTCAACCTGAGAGATGTTTTAAAGAACAATCCCAGCTCCAGTCCTGATGTTTTGTTTCTGCACATGTTAATAAGCTTCTCAGTAATGTATGCAAAGCAGCTTGGATTTGATCGTTCTACCCTTTGGATCCAACGTGAAATGTTTAATTTTGTGCAGGTTTTCATTTACATGTTCATGTGTCATCAGGTTGACGAGTCGTTTTAGTTCACAGTCCGACAGAATGAGCAACACGTGTTTTGTTATTTCTACCTTCACAAGGTTGGGCTTGTGAGCACGTTTAGAGTAGACGATCTGGACGTAATGTTCACACAAACTGTGGGACTTTGACTTCACTGTTCACGTGTTTGTGCACAGATAAAATTGTGTTACATCATCTCCTGTGCAGCTCATGTAGCCTACATGGAGAATATAATTCCATCTACACATTTTTATAGCAAGGGACACAGAGACAAACTACTCTCACGCACACCTAGTGAATATTTTTGACTTATTAATAAACAATACGCCTGTTTCTGGTCTGTGGGAGAAAACCAGAGTACCTGTTGAAAATCCAAACAAAGAAAGGCCAGAAGGCAAACCTGTGACTGTCCTGAGGTGTGTGTGTTGTCCTCATGTGTGTTGTGTTGTTAGTTTGTTTCATCAGAACAAAGAACCTGTGCTTTTAAACTGCATGGTGGTAGAGAAATGAGCTCCGGTGGCAGTGGCACCTCAGTGTGACAGCACTGATACAACCAAACACAAACTGGTTGTCATCTGTCCAGCTACGCGACATGCCAGGAGACAACTGAATTCTCCTTTGTGTAGTCAGCTGGGTCTCTTACCGGTCTCTGAGGTCCAGTAGGCTCCGACTCTCTCCGGCGAGGGCGACCCGAGGGGAGCGAGTGGCACGGCGACTGTGCAGGGCTCCCGCCACTCCGCCTTGAGGCTTCCTCCTCCGTTAGCGTTAGCATTCCCCGGCTGTTCTCGCGGGTTTGAGTTTTTGGACGGACCACCAGTTCACCGGCTGCAGGAAAACCCAAACGTTGAACACATTTCAGTGTGACACCTTCTGATCATTTGTGCAGTGATCCTCATCGGATTCAGTCCAACAGTTATCATCCATCATGTTAAACTTGTTTGTCTCCATGTGTCCCTGTCATGGACTGGAGACCTGTCCACGGTGTCCCCCGCCTCTCGCACAGTGACAGATGGATATGGACACCAGTGACCCAGAGAGGAAGAAGTGGGTAAAGATAATGGATGTTAAAGACCAGATGCATGTCAGAAGCTATGTTTACATGGGCAAAATTCTGTGACCGGATTGAAATGTGTTCTGATTGCATAACTAGATAGCACCGTTTACATGGGCACAATCCGTTCATGATGAGTGTTTACATGCAGCAGGCTTTTATTATCAGAGTCAGAGAGTCAGAGAGAATTTATTGTCATTTGCACCGCATGTAGTACATGTGTTGAAAACGAGATTATGTACACAGGGTCCCAGTTACATCCAACAACAAATGCAAGAGAAAAACAATAATAACATCTAGGATTAACTAAGAGAGACATCAGCTAGTAATACACTAAGCCCTAATGTAGTAGAAAAACATCATTATAAACAGCAGCACGAACATGAGTCATTATGAGCAGATGGTCACAGATGAACACAGCAACAAGAAACAGATCAGTATCAACATGATGTGACATTTTGCAGTGTTTATTCTTATTATTTATTTATTCATGAGTCTAACAGCCTCAGGGTAGAAGCTGTTCCTCAGTCTAGTGGTTCTACATTTGATGCTCCTCAACCTCCGTCCTGAGGGGAGTGGTGCAAAGAGTGAGTGTGCTGGGTGAGTGAGGTCTTTCATGATGCAGGTGGCTCTTTTTCTGCATCTGGAGGTGTAAATGTCTGTGATGGTGGGGAGACTGACTCCCACAGACTTCTGTGCAGCCTTCACCACTCTCTGTAGAGCTTTCCTCTCTGCAACTGTGCAGCCTCCATGCCACACGTTGATGCTGGAGCACAGGACGCTCTCCACTGCACACCTGTAGAACGAGGTGAGGACTGAGCTTCTCAGACCAGCTCGTCTCAGCCGTCTGAGGAAGTAGAGTCTCTGATGACCTTTCTTGATCAGGCTGGTGGTGTTATTGCTCCAGCTGAGGTTATCATTCAAGTGTACACCCAGGTACTTGTAGCTGGAGACCACCTCCACCGCAGATCCACCTATATACAGTGGGGTGTGGGTGTGTTTGTTCCTTCTGAAGTCCACAATCATCTCCTTCGTCTTCTTCACATTCATGTGAAGGTTGTTCTCTTTGCACCAGCTCTCCAGATGTTCCACCTCCTGTCTGTAGCTGGATTCATCATTATCTGTGATGCATCCCACCACAGCTGTATCATCTGCAAACTTAACAATATGACAGCCTGGATGTGTGGCTGTACAATCATATGTGAGCAGAGTGAACAGAAGAGGGCTCAGCACACATCCTTGAGGACCAGAAGAATGACCAGAAGAACAGACATGCGCAGAGTGGTACACTCCCCTTAAAAAAAACACAGAATAGGAAGTTACATTCGTGAAAACCACAGAAGAAGAAGTTACTTCCGGGACGAAAGTAAACAGATGCGCCAAAAATGGACCCGTGCCAGATTGTAATGACGGCGATGGAGTTGTTACTGCACTCCCTGATTGAACTACAGGCGAAGCAACGCATGCTTTTAGTTTTTTTTATTCGCAGGATGAGAGCACTGGAAAAGGAAACACGTAGGGGAGGGGTGCGCAGCGCACATGCGCAGTCAGGACAGTTTCCACAGTCCGATAAAACAGATCAAGTGTTTACATGCTCACCGATCGGATTACGGATCGGCGTAAACCATTGTTTCGTTCGGATCACAAATTAGGTCGGATCACGTCGAATACACAAAAAATAACCCAAACGGGGCATTTACATGACGCACTTTTGTTCCGAACGGCCGTTTGATCCGATTACTTATGTCCATGTAAACATAGCTACTGTGACAGAGAAACAAGACGAGCCTCTTGTCCTTACAGCAACACAAACTGAAACACAATCTGCGATGCCTGTCATCACTCAGTCAAGCCCTGGCTAATCCTGAGTTCATTTTTCAGATTAAAATATATCACAGCTCCTTAAATCCACTGTCATCTACCAATAGTCATGATTTCTGGTGAGAACAAGATTGGGAATCAGATAAGGAGATGATCTTATGTTAAAGTGAAAGACCTCATTTTTCCAGTCTAAACAAGAGTATGGCATATTTTACACCCATCAACAAACTATTATACAGCAATGCAACAACCTAAAGTAATGGCCCGAACAAGCAATGACCTTGTAAAATATTTGACGTGGATTTGTGACCTTGAGGTGATGTAAGGTGTATACAACACTCTGTCATGTGAGGATGCATACTGCAGGTATATCAAGTTTCATTAAAAATTATCTTGGGCAAATCAGAAGTTGTGGACCAGACAAGAGAACGTTTACAGACACACTAACCATATCATACTTGGTCTGCCTTCGACAGGCATTAAAAAATGTATGCAGTTTATGGGAAGGTGAAAAAAAAAGAGGGCCCGGCCCGAACGATATTGGTAGGGCCAATAATTTAGGCCGATATAGACATTTGGGGACCTATTGCTATCTGTGACAATTACTCCATTATGCACCAGTATAAGCACTTCTAATATTCCCCATTAAAATGCTGGAACCAGCTGTAATTGTACAATGGTAAATGGTAAATGGAGTTTACTTATATAGCGCTTTCCAGCCCCCTATGAGGGGCCCCAAAGCGCTTCACAGTACCAGCCATCCACCCATTCAAACACACATTCATACACCGGTAGCGGTAGACTGCCATGCAAGGCGCTATCCAGTCCTACCGGGAGCAACTCGGGGTTAAGTGTCTTGCCCAGGGACACAACGAGGTATGCAGTGACCGGGGATCGAACCCTGGACCTTCCGGTCCTGAGCCGGCTGCCCTGCCTCTACACCATCTCGGCCCACAATGTTTCCAGCAGAGGACGCATGAAGACTTTCAAGTCGTGGCTGTTCACTTAAGTTTCACTTTCAGCACAGCCAAAACAGCGAGCAATACTGTGTAGCCTATTTTGCTGAACAGAGCGCGGTAAATTTATTTAACTGATCAGTAAAATAAAAAATAAAAATCAACAATAATAAATTCTCTTCAATCCTCCGACCCGCTTGTCATTAGCTACGTGCCTCTTAAGTTAACAAGTTAACATTTAGATAACCTAGCATAGGCTACTGCCTTGTAAACTTTGTCCAGAACAATAAATCTAACGTAGAGGTTAAATATATGAGTGTTAGTAACATTTGTCGTCCTCAATGAAATGCATTATTTGTCAGAAATATTTAGTTCTCTGCAAAGAAAAATAAACTGCTGTTGTCAATGCTAATTAGACCTTCATCATACTGACTGGCTGTTGAAACAATGAACAGGAAGAGTGTTTCTTTGTTTGATTTATATTTTTGTAACACACTTGATAACTTTATGGTAAATAGCGGAATATAGAAAATGTGAACGCACTTTAGGAAGACTGTATGACCAGTGCACCACTTTTAAACCTAGAGTGGGACTACGTATAGTTGGATCTGAATAGCTTAGCTTCATGGTTGTTAACAGCTGTGCTAAATAAAGAAGCCCTGCTCCACTCGCTGTTTTCTTAGGTTCATGGGGGTGGACAAAGCTAAAAAAAAATTCAGGCATTATATCAGTTATCGGTGGTCGCCTTCCCCGCCCACAGTATCGGCGATAGCCGACATTTCCATATTTGACAGGCTAAAAAATCTTGCAAGGAAACATTCTTTAGGTGAACTAAGACCAGTCTACAAACTCTATAAAAGGAATTATAAATTATGCATAGACAGAAAAACACTGATTTAGTATAATGGCAGTAAACTTCCAAACAACACATATACATATATTATCTTCATTGAATGTCAAACATAGATAAATGTATTGCCAACTGTACCTCCAGCCCTGAGCCTCTTCCTCTCCTCCTGCTCCTCCAGGGGGCGGAGCTCCTCAGGCTCCTCATCAGTGGTCCCTGACGTAGTTGGAAGAAAGTCCCGCAGCTCTGCCTCTTTGTCGATGATCACCCACTCTTTGCTGTCAAAGTCCTCCTCCTCAGCCAGAGGAACAGACCGGATAAAAGCATTGCTGTGTGCCTCCTGGTCCACAGAAGCCACTGACACCTCCTGGCGACCACTGACCTGACGATCGCCACGGCAACCAGGGTCAACAGACAGCATCTGAGCTGGCTGCGACGAGTAGACATGACGGGATGGAGAGCCCAGCATGTCCATCCTAGACCTGGAGGAAATGCACAAAGTAGATGCAAAGGAATGCTGGAGTGTAACACAGCTCAATTAAAAATATATATATATTTTGACTGTTGAATTTCAATAATCAAGTCATTTTCCTGACGACAGAACCAAACGTAGCCAGAACAAGCACAAGTCAGTCATTATTTCACTTCAGGCTAACCTGAATCACATTTAAGTTTTCAAATTTAAGTTCAAATAAAGTCATATATCAGACCAAACATGTCTGTGTCAAGTTCTAAACTTGAAGTCAAATCTACAGAACCTTCAGATACAAGATGGAGTCAAACCATGATGTCTCAGAAAGACAGGCTGTTGACTAGTGGTGTAACGGTACACGTGAGTGTATTGAACCGTTTCAGTAGGGCATGTTCAGTTCGGTCCATGTGCGTACCGTTCCGGTTATTTTTTCAGTTTT